>CM061133.1:352998165-353003165 GCA_030789695.1 Scilla litardierei
AAAAAGGAGAAGGAACTTACAAGGAGGTATACACACACACACACACACACACACACACACACACACACACACACACACACACACACACTAGTCATAACCCGTGCCCGTGGGTGCGGTTCATTTAAGATTTTTCCCCGCGAAATATTTGTTCCCAAACATTATTTATACAGTCAAATTTGTGCGAAACAACAAATTCGGCGTAAAACAATAAATTCGACGAGGGCGCCCCTGAGTCGTAACAACAAATTAGCGTAAAAAAATTTAGCGGCGCGGGCGCCTTCGGCGCGAAGGGTGGAAGTGCATAAGTGTGTGTGTATGGTGTGTGGGTAAAAAGTGAAATGAGAGGTTTTTCAAGCAAAAAGGGAAATAGGTGGTATTCTGCGTAAATGTAGTGATTGTGGGGGGGGGGGGGGGTTTGAAAACAAAAGGAAAAAAGTGGTGGTTTTTCCAAACACTCATCTCAATCCTTCTTTTACCAAAATTAAATCCTAGCCATTCTTCTCAACATCTTTATGCATCAGCATGACATCAGCTTGTCCCATTCAGCTCTAGGATTCAAAAATAGTTGTGTTTTAAAATAGTTGTCCGGCGGGCACGGTTCATTTAAGATTTTTTCCCGCGAAATATTTGTTCCCAAACATTATTTACACAGTCAAATTTGTGCGGAACAACAAATTCGGCGTAAAACAATAAATTCGGTGAGGGCACCCTTGGGTCGGAACAACAAATTAACGTAAAAAATTTAGCGGGCGCCTTCGGTGCGGGTGCCTTTGGTGCGAAGGGTGGAAGTGCATAAGTGTGTGCGTGTATAGTGTGTGGGTAAAAAGTGAAATGAGAGGGGGTTTTAGCAAAAAGGGGAAATAGGAGGTATTCTGCGCAAATGTAGTGATTGTGAGGGGTTTGAAAACAAAAGGAAAACAGCGGTGGTTTTTCCAAACACTCATCTCAAACCTTCTTTTACCAAGATTAAATCCTAGCCATTCTTCTATCAACATCTTTATACATCAGCATGACATCATCTTGTCCCAGTCAGCCCTAGGATTCAAAAATAGTTGTGTTTTAATATATATATATATATATATATATATATATATATATATATATATATATATATATATATATATATATATATATATATATATATATATATATATATATATATATATATATATATATATATATATATATATATATATATGGGGTTGAGGGAGGTGAGCATTTGGTGTAGGAAATTTCCTACACCTCCCTTCAAAAACATCACATTCCACTTAATTTTTTCAAAATTTTTTCCTTAGAATTGTTGTACGCATTCTAAAACCCCAAAACCCCAAACATGGGTGAACTCTAGGGGGATTTGATTTTCGATCGGCTCGTGACAAAAAGTTCTATTGTTCTGAAAACGTTGAATTTGTAACAATCGGATCGAGGGTAAAATAACGTTTGATTCACTTGATTTTTGTTAGGTTCATCATTCATGAGAAGTACATCAAGATGAACAGTGGTGATTATTGGAAAAAAGATTGGAAATTGAATTTTTATGAGGACGGCGTAGGAAATTTCCTACACTGAATGCTCATATCCCTTTTCTATACACACACACACACACACACACACACACACACACACACACACACACACACATACATCTATTATACATTTGACAGCGATTTTTGAATCCTAGAGCTGACTAGGACAAACTGGTTGATAGAAAGACGGTCTGGATTTAATCTTGATGAATCGATGGTTGGGATTAAACTTTGGGATGAACTTTTTATATTTGTGGGCCCCATTTGATAGCAACATACTTTTAAACTCTTTTCGGGTAAGAGAAATAGGGATATCAAGAGACTTTTTTTGGAAAGATAAAGAGGGATATCAACAGATTTTTGGGAAGAGAAAGATGCATTTTTGGGGGGAGAGCTTCCTAAAACGGATCTTGCTCTTCCCCAAAAGAGCAGCAGAAATAAAATATCTTTCAGTTTTATCACCCCTCCGCTCAAAACCCTTCGCTATTTCCCTTTATCAGATGGTCCAGAGAATTGCTATAACATCAACAATGTTCCGAATGTGCACTATGCAGTGAGGGTTTTCTTTGCTCTGATTGCGGATCCTAATCTTGAGAATGAGCCAGTTTTTGATGTTTCAGTTGAAGGGACCCATATTTATTCTTTGAAGCCTGGTTGGAGCAACAGTGAGGATCAATCGTTCGTTGATGCCTTGGTATTCATTAACAAAGCTCGCCTGCATTGGATCACCTCCGATCAACAAAGATCGAAGATCCCTAGCGTCGTTCAACTAACGACGATACTATCCGAGCTCCGATGGACAGAGATCGAGGCACCCCGAGCTCCGATCAACAGAGATCAAGGCTCCCTAGCATCGTTCGACGGACAGCGAGGCACCCCGAGCGGCGTCGATCCACTTCTGACATCCATCTCAGCCTCAGAGGACGCTACGACATCCTCCAACATATCCTCGAGGAGTTCAACGTCCGACCCCATCTCCGCTATGAGCTCCAAGCCTCCGTTCAACCCCGGCGCAGGGCTCACCGACCTCCAAAGCTCGCCGTCGCCTCGCATCGATGCACATCAACTTCTGGATCTCTCCAGCGTCGTCAATCTGACAGTCGCCCTTCAGCGATCCTTCGAGCCTTCTTTCAACGGCGACCTTCGACGCATCGACCGATCAAAGCTCGAACGGCTGTTGATGGCATCGATCCGAGATCCACAGGGCTCAATCGAAATCAATCGGACCTTCATCAACTCGAGTTGGGTCGCATCGAATCTAAGGACTCCGATGGCGATGAACCAAGCTCGAACGGCTTCTGATGGCATCGATCCGAGATCCACAGGGCTCAATCAACGAACGATTGATCCTCACTGTTGCACTGGACACGGGGATCCATCCATTCTTTCAATCAAAATTCTTCAAGAAACAACAATACTTAGAACAGCTAAAAGATTGTCATGTGGGTACGGGAGGCCTGCTTTTGATGAAGATTATAAAGGCAAACATTGGGGTGGAGATAGATTTTGGTTAGGAACTTCAACTTTTGACCTTTGAGCATTTAGGCTTGGGAGAGGATGATAAGAAGATACAACAGAGAGAGCGCTTCGAAGCTGGCTAAGCTCCACCTCATTCCAACCATGGTTGTGCTTCTTTCTCTCTTCTACATTGTTGGTTACTAGAGAGAAAAATGAGAAAGGGACAGAAGCGAGAGGCAAAAGCGAGAGGTAAAAGCGAGACAAATAATTTTAAGAATAGAGCTCAAAAAAGTTGAAGAGATGAAGATACTTTTTTTTCCTTTTATTTTTCCTTTATTTGTTTTAAGTACAGATTTTGATGGGTTCAAAGAAAGGGGAAGAGATGACGAAGATGGTCCTTTTTTGATGTCCAAATATGACTAGATCCAGATTCAAAGCGTGGGGCGAGCGGGTATTTTTTAATAATTGATATATTAACATGCTAATTCATTTTTAGGTGGTTAATGAATTTGATCTTTCTATCTTTGTTTGGTTGTTATTATTAAGATTAATTTGGTGACTAAACTTACATTACATATGTAGCTTTTCTCTGCAATGCCCAACATATTAATCTGATATTGCTATTGGCTGGGGATGCGTTTCTCTTCCGTTTTTAGTATCCCCTTTTTTGTGTGATTATGAATGGATGAACTTCATTGTAAAGACCCGAAATTAAGAAGTAAAGACACCTTTGTATTGGTGCTTTATATTGTTTGCCTGTCAGTGATCCTTGGGTGACAGCCTCGAGAAAGATGTGACCTTACCATGTTCATTTGTTAATGTTCCGTCTTTTCTTTTGGGAAACAAATGATTATGCCCAATGTCCTAAATGTAGCAGACATTAATATTCGCCAAGTTTAGTTTTGTTGACATTTACATGGGGACATTGGTTATCTACAATTCTGTCTTTTCTTTTGCCGCATAAATAATTCTCTAAAATTCCCTTTTCTTTTGGCAAGCAGGTAATACATTCATCAGCCTGAACTTAGCAGACATTAGTACTTATGTTTTGTACGTTGACTAATTATTGGAATCTACTTGGGGATAGTGTTCTGTAAAGAATTATGTTAAAAACATCATGAAATAAGTTGAAAATTTTGAAATTGTAGTAATTGATAATCCAAATGTAGTTATGTGGTGCTGAGACAAAAGTGCCTGTAATCCGCAAAGATAACTTCTATGAAGATTTCTCAATTGATGATGTTGAATTGACCTTTGAGAACTATGAAGAACTGTTTGGTCGATCTCATACTCAGCAAGTGGAGCTTTTCGATGATGCTGGAATTGATGGATTCTTTGATGTTAAAGAAATGTCTTTTGCTAATTCTGATGGTCCAGGAGAATTTGTCACTGAGGTAACATGTTGAAACTGTGTATTGTGTATGAATTCTTTTTTGTGTCTTACCTTCCTTCCAGGTAAAATTTTGTGAATAGGGCTAGAATTGGGTGATTGAGCTGCCAATTTGATATTCTATGTAATTTTTGCTGCTGTCAATGCCTAGATATATGAAGTAGTGGAAAATTGAGGCTTCAATTCTCCCAATTTGAGAAAGAACCTTTTTATCCTATGATGGTGCTAGATGGAGAAATTGGGAGGGACAAGCGAAGAAGACGTAGACGAAGAGATCGAGAAGTAAGTACAAGAAGAAGATGCCGGCACCGATGAAAGCAGATTCTTCAGCCAGGAAGCAGCCTGCGGCGAAGGATAAAGATTGATGAGATCTCTGTGTTGTTCCATATTCATGAGATCTCAGCTTTCTCTCATTTTGTATATTATATTTAATATGCATTTTTACCATTTGTTGGTGATAATATTTAATTTTTACCATGTGAATCTGTAAATATAAAGATTGATGTAATTCTTGCCGTTGTAAACTATAAAGTGTGTACAAATTTGTAATTAATATACATATTGGTGTAAATTTGTAATGCTCAAATTGTGGTGAAATGTAATTATAATTATGTAAATGATGTAAG
>CM061133.1:353005665-353128076 GCA_030789695.1 Scilla litardierei
AGAATGGTAAGTCTGTTATAAGAATTAACATGGCAGTTAAATGATGTAACATCAGTTGGTAATTAGCTTTCTTTCTTTTTCAATTGTTTAACGGTGTGTGCAAATCCATGACTAAGGCTCCCGCCGTTAGATGAATAGTAAATAAATACATCTTTAAGTGCCCCCGAAGGCGACCCGTTTACTACCGGCTAGTGCCCGGGAACCCAACCCCACACACGTGTTCTTCCTGGATCACGAGCCATGATGCTAATCCGTCATATACTGAAACACGAGTCCAGACTAGTCGCATGTGACATTACTGGAACACGATCCAGGCTAGTCACATGTGACCGACGAGATTAGTCAACTAATAGCCAACGGCAGGTAACATCTAGTAGCCAACGGCAATTGGTAGCCAACGACATGTAACAACTGGTAGCCAACGGCAACTGGTAGCCAACGGCATGTAAAAACTGGTATTCAACGGCAACTGGTAGCCAACTGCATCTAACAACTGGTAGCCAACGACATGTAACATTCTATGAGTATCAACAGTTCTAAAATTAACCATATATGTCCAGAAACATTACCATTCACAAAGTGTGTTTATTTTGATTGTTAAGGGGTCCACACACACGCACACGAGTTTAAGTCTAGCATTTCTAAAAAAGTGTGTTTGTGTCAGTAATTAAGTATACAACATCAGATATCACAAAAGCATAAAATAACTGCACGCTTGCCTGACTGGGACAGTTTAGGTTGTCCGAGTATCGGTAGGAAAGTTCGCAACGTATCTGCGTTATTAAATATACGACAATAAGCTAGTCGAACACAATTGACTAAACTAACGACCTACAATACTAACATGGTACGCCTAATTAATCCTGGTTTTATTACACTAACATTATTTAAAAATTACTAATATGCTGAAATTATCGCTAACAAGCTAACACCAATTTTAATACTAACAATAACTTAACTTTGCTTATTAACAGATAATGACATGGTTAATGACATTGTAAATATTTCATTTAATAGCACTACCAACCTAGTTAGACTAAGGGGTAACATGTTACAATTCTTACATACTAGCTTTGACTTGGGTAAAGTGTAACATGTTGAAACATACCATTTTTAATATATTCCTATACTAACTCTTTCTCTCACTCTCTTTCTCCTTTTCTATAACTCTCTCTTATCTTTACTGTCTCCCTGTCTCCTTCTTCATTCTTTCTCTTTTTCTTTTTTTTCTTTTTTAAATTTCGAATGGCAGCAACCAAAGCACGCAAGGAGGTTGAAGGAGGACTCACGCACGCAGGGAGGTGACCGGCCGTGGCGGTGGGTCGGGCTGAGCTCCGGCTGGGCGGCGGCGGGTTACGGCGGCACGCGCAGGTAAGGTCGGCGACGGCTCAGGTGGGAGGGGAATGGTGCCGTCCTAGGGAGGAGGAGGGAAGGAAGAGGAAGAAGATGAAGAAGGATGAAGATTGAGGATGAAGGAGGGTTTGTTAATTTGGGATTTGCTGAATTTGTTTTTAGATCTGAAATTTGGATGTGTGTTTTCAGAATTTGGGCTTGATGTTTTTGTTTGGGAATTTGATTTTTTTTGATGTTTTCAGTTTCTGGATTTTGATTGCTGGTTGGTTTGGGTTGTATGAGGATGGTGGAATGTTGGGAAGGATTGGTTTGTGGAAGATGAATTTTGGTTTGGATTTTGTTTTTGGCTTGGAGAATTTGTTTGCAGGGAGAGATTAACAAGGATGAAGACGGTGTGTTTGCAGATGAAGTATTGCCTTAAGAAGGAGATAGCAGGGAAGTTCGTCAAAGCAATTTAATTGATTAGGTTTAGGATTACGATGGTTTTAATTGATGTTTGTTGACTAACCAAGGGGTATGTATCTGGTTAACCAACGTGATGCACTTCTCTTCTTAAACGTGATTGTTGAATGATGAATATTTAATTAGTTAATTAAGTTATAAAATGTAATTATTAAATTAACAAACGTAATTAGTAAAAATAACAAAAATAATTAACAAAATAATTAAATTAAAGTTTTTAATTAAACGTGATGGTTAATTAACGACGATACGGTAAAAACGAAAATACAGAGTCGCATACGTGTAACAAGAAACGCACAGACGAAAAATAATCCAGACGACTGAATGAAAAATACCGGTACACACGAACTAAACCACGGCTAAAAATACAGGCCGTTATATTCTACCCACCTTAAGAAAATTCCATCCTCGGAATTCCTATGAACTAAGGAGCAAGAAATAAATATGGATAACACACTCGTATTTCATCTTCCCACTCCCATGTAGATTCTCCTGGCGAGTTGCGACGCCACATCACTCTGACTAGATCAATAGTCTTGGTCCTGAAGACTTTCTGACGTCGATCTAAGATCTCCACCGGTTGCTGTTCGTACGTCAGATCTAGTCGAACTGTGATCTCTGAGTAGTCCACATCGTGAGAGTGGTCGCTAATATAACGACGCAGCTGGGACACATGAAAGACATCATGTACTCACACTAAGGACTGTGGTAGTGCTAAGCGATAAGCTACCTCTCCAACTCGCTCTAGCACATCAAAAGGTCCAATATATCTCAGACTAAGCTTGCCTCACTTCCCAAATCGAATCACTCCTCGATTCGGGGAGATCTTCAGAAACACATGATCTCCTGGCTGAAACTCAAGAGGACGCCGTTTAGCATCTGCCCAATGCTTATAACAGTCCTGAGCAATCCGAAGCTTGTCTCTGATATCACGCACAACATCCACAGCCTCAACTATTATCTCTGGTCCCAGCAGCTCTCTATCACCAACGTCATTCCAACTCAGCGTGGATCGACATTTCCTTCCATAGAGAGCAGCAAATGGTGCTATGCCAATGCTCGCCTGGTAGCTTTTGTTGTAGGAAAACTCCACCAAGTGTAGATGATCCTCCCACGAACCCTTGAGATCCAACATGCAAGCTCTCAACTTGTCCTCCAATATCTGGATAGTGCGCTCCGACTGTCCATCAGTCTGTGGATGATACGCAGTACTGAATTTCAGACTGGTACCCAAATTGGTCTGCAAACTCTTTCAGAATTGAGACGTGAATCTTGTGTCCCGGTCGGAGACGATACTTACAGGAACTCCATGTAATCGCACAATCTCTTGCACGATTATCGCTCACATCACGACGTATACTAGAAAGAAGCTATAAAGGTATAAGAAAGATATTACCTCCATATACTTCTTCGCAAGTATCTCCGTAGCTTGTCCTACTCGGAAAGGTATGAAATGCGCAGACTTGGTTAATCGGTCAACTATAACCCAAATCGCATCATTTTGCTTGGTGCTCCGAGGTAGTCCAGTTACGAAATCCATGGTGATGTGCTGCCACTTTCATTCCAGAATCGGCAGAGGTTGAAGTAATCCAACAATGCGATGGTGTTCAGCCTTCACCTGCTGACACACAAGACATTTGGCGACGCTACGAGCTACGCTCCTCTTCATACCGTGCCACCAAAAATTCAGATGGAGATCTTTGTACATCTTGGTACCGACAGGATGAATAGAATAGGGAGAGCTATGAGCTTCATTCATCAGCTCATCTCTGATATCACCAGAAGGTACGCAGATCCTACTGCTGTATCTCAAGGAACCATCCTCGTGAATGATAAAGTCCGTCCGAAGTCCAGCTTCAACTTGCTCTCGAATTCTCTGCAGTTTAGCATCTCCAGATTGTGTAGCTTTGATCCGATCCACTATCGTCGACTGAATCTGCATATTCATCAACGACGATGTAACTCCAGGTAACACAACATCGGTGCTCATCTCACACAGATCCTGCTGTAACCTCCACTGAACGGTGAGAGTCATGACCACTAGAAGTCTACTCAAAGCATCAGGTACAACATTAACCTTCCCTGGATGATACTGAAGGTCGATGTCGTAATCAGCCATCAGCTCTAACCATCTGCGCTGTCTCATATTCAATTCCTTCTGAGTGAAAATATATTTCAAACTTTTGTGATCAGTGAAAATCTTTACTTTCTCACTCAGTAAGAAATGTCTCCAAATCTTCAAAGCGAAGATAACAGCGGTTAACTCCAAGTCGTGAGTCGGGTAATTCTTCTCGTGAATCTTCAACTACCGAGAAGAATAAGCGACTACATGACCGTGCTGATGCAGAACACCTCCAAGACCCTTGCCCAAAGCATCGCAAAAGATCTTGAATCCTCCAGTCCTATCTGGAATAGCCAGAACTGGTGCAGATGTCAGCTTTGCTTTCAAAGTCCCAAATGCCTGCTCGCAAGTGTCTGACCAAACATACTTGACGTCTTTTCTAGTCAGTCGAGTCATGGGCTCTGCTATCCTCGAGAAATCCTGAATGAATCTACGGTAATATCCCGCCAATCCTAGAAAACTCCGGATATCTGATGCTGACCGAGGAGTAGACCAATTCCTGACTGATGTAACCTTCTCTAGGTCAACTGAGATACCTTCGCCTGATACCACATGTCCAAGAAATGCAATCCGGTCCAGCCAGAACTCGCACTTACTGTACTTGGCATACAACTGATGATGACGAAGTGTCTCCAAAACCATCCGCAGATGTTCAGAATGCTCCTTCTCGCTCTTCGAATAGACCAATATGTCATCAATAAATATCACTACGAATTTATCCAGATAATCGTAGAATATGATATTCATGAGATTCATGAATACTGCAGGAGCGTTGGTCACACCGAACGGCATGACAACGAACTCATAGTGTACATACTTGGTCCGAAAAGCTGTCTTATAGACATCCTCATTATTGACCTTCACCTGATGATATCCACTCCTGAGGTCCAACTTCGAGAAAACTCGTGATCCACCGAGTTGATTGAAGATATCATCTATGCAAGGTAACGGGTACTTATTCTTCACAGTGACATTGTTCAGTTCCCGATAATCCACGCACATTCTTCTCGATACATCCTTCTTCTTGACCAACAGTACAGGTGCACCCCAGGGAGACACGTTGGGATGAATGAATCCTTTCTGCAACAGATCATCAAACTGCTTTCGTAGCTCTTCAAGTTCTGCTGGAGCCATACGGTAAGGTGCCTTCAAGATTAGCTGAGTATTTGGCATCAGATCAATACTAAACTCCAAAGCTCGATCAGGCAACAATCCAGAAATATCTTCCGGAAATACATCTTCGAAGTCTCGAACCACTGCAGGCTTCTTTGGTTCGACTTGCATAGATGCGAGGATCGCTTCGTTCGGCTGAGCCCGAAATCTGATAGGCTCGAGCGAACGGCTACCACTGATGAATTCCAACACCGGGTGGTCGGGAATTTCGAATACTACTTTCTTCTGGTGACAGTCAATAGTAGCATATATAGTCCCTAACCAGTCCATACCAAGAATAACATCAAAGTTAGGTGTGTCCAAGACTATGAAGTCTGCATAAAGTTCATGTCCACATATCACTAGGGGACATGATTTGTATCCCAAGGTAACACTCACTACGCCACCTCTGGTTGTGATATTCCATCTCTTGGGAAGTGGGTAGGTAGGGATCGAGTGTTTAACTACAAATGTCTGTGATATAACACACATGGAAGCTCCGGAATCAAATAAAGTCAGAGCTGGGTGGGAGGCCACTAAGATAATACCTAAGACGGAAATAATAAACTCAGCAAAGGAAACCTAACTAGCAAGCATGGATAAAAATGAAAAATGAAAAATGCTAGGTATAAAAGTTACCTGTGATCACATCCTCCTTAGTCTCAGCTTCTGCAGCTGTCATCGTGAACTCCTGACGCTTCGGCTGATGAGCCTGCTGATAGGCCCGATCCTGAGCGATCAAAAGTGGTCCACGCTGAGTAGGTCCCGGTGCTCCTCGCTGAACAGGTGCGTGCACTCCAGTAGGTGGTCGACGATCCTTGTCGTGAGGGCAGTCTCTTACAGCATGTGCAGGTGATTCGCATATCAGACACTGGTTTAGCATCCTCCTGCAATCTTTCTTCTGGTGTCCAGTCCTGCTGCAGAAGTAGCAAGTCAGATGCGATCGATCGGTAGAAGTGGACGGCCTCTTGAACGGTGTAGTCTGTGGAGGTCAGAAGTTTCCTCTGGGCACTATCCTCGATGGCTCCATGGGACGCATGCCTCCTCCAGCTGAATGTCCCTCGGGGAGTTTCGCCATAATCTCATGCTCATGTGCACAATCCAAAACGTCCTGAAGCATCGTTGGTCTCGTCGAGGTCATCGAGGCTTGGACCTTGGGATTCAGGCCCTTGTGAAACTGGAACACACAATCTTCTGGGTCTTCTACCATATGAGGTGCAAAACGGCTAAGCATGTCAAACTCAGCCTCATACTCATCCACGGTCCTATCTCCTTGGACCAGATTAGAGAAACGCTGCTAAAGCTCCCTTTTGGCTGCCTTGGAAAAGTATTTAGCATCGAACCTTTTCCTAAACATGCCCCAAGAGATCGGTCTGATCAGACGTTTCTCCTCCAGTTGCCACCAGCTCCTGGCATTGTCGGTCAGTTGTAGTTTCACCACGTCAACCCATCCAGCCTGTGGGATACGTGCAGCACTCAGCTTATCTTCAGTCGCTTGAACTCATTAATCAGCTCCTAGAGGCCCTTCTTTTCCAGAGAAGCTCATGGGCTGCAATTCATGGAATTGTCTGACTCCCGGTTCAGCCTTAGGGGGTGGCAGTGGTGCATTCTGAGTAGGTTGTTGTCCTTGCTGAATCAGCTGTTGCTGAACTTCCAGCATCCCCCTTATGACTCCGAGGATTTCATTAACATCGGCACCTCCACTAGCTTCGTTACCATTACCATTCACATTCCTGGTGTGGTGTCCTCCTGCCATGCTGAGAAACGAAACTTGGTTAAGTTGTGTACGAGAAAAATTTAGACGTTCTTGGCCATTGATAGTATTTCCATCGTACTGAATTTTCGCTAATGCAAGACCTGCATGGGCCACCATAAAAACCAGTCACGCCCCGCTTCCCATTATACTTGGGAGCGAGGACACGAGCGGGTCCGCTTGGGTTGGAGCGGTGAAGCTTGAACCCAATACGCGTCTGTGAAAACACCTTTCGCAGGAACTTGCATGCAACTCAGAACAACAGAAATATTAAAGCCAACATCCAGATAAAGTACACAATAATAAAAGGGCCTCAAGTATGGCCTACAACGATAGCGATACAAATAAAGTGGGTACACACCCTACAAATAACAGCGATGAAAATAAATAACTGCAGTGGTGATAATCAGCAACTAGTCCACGGTAGTGTGGACTTCAGGATCAGCAAAATCCTGGTCAATTGGATCACTCTGATCCAGCAGCTCGTCCTCCTGGTAACCTGTCTCGTAACCTGACATACATTCAAACAACATGAATGTATGTCAGCAAGGGTCTGCAAGCAAAAGTTAGAACCCTTGGCAAGATATATAACAAGTTATATATGGCACTTTAAAGCAGTTAAAAGAATTTACACTAGCATGGCAATTAAAGCAATTATGAAAAGTTAGCTAGCATGGTAAGTCTGTTATAAGAATTAACATGGCAGTTAAATGATGTAACAGCAGTCTGTAATTAGCTTTCTTTCTTTTTCAATTGTTTAACTGTGTGTGCAAGTCCGTAACTAAGGCTCCCGTTGTTAGACGAATAGTAAATAAATACACCTTCAAGTGCCCCCCGAAGGCGACCCGTTTACTACCGGTTGGTGCCCGGGAACCCAACCCCACCCGCGTGTTCTTCCTGGATCACGAGCCAGGATGCTAATCCGGCATATACTGAAACACGAGTCCAGACTAGTCGCATGTGACATTACTGGAACACGATCCAGGCTAGTCACATACGACCGACGAGATTAGTCAACTAATAGCCAACTGCAGGTAACATCTGGTAGCCAACGGCAACTGGTAGCCAACGGCATGTAACTCTTGGTAGCCAACGACAACTGGTAGCCAACGGCATGTAACAACTGGTAGCCAACGTCATATAACAACTGGTAGCCAACGGCATGTAATATTCTATGAGTATCAACAGTTCTAAAATTAACCATATATGTCCAGAAACATTACCATTCACAAAGTGTGTTTATTTTGATTGTTAAAGGGTCCACACACACGCACACGAGTTTAAGTCTAGCATTTCTAAAAAAAGTGTGTATGTGTCAGCAATTAAGTATACAACATCAGATATCACAAAAACATAAAATAACTGCACGCTTGCCTGACTGGGACAATTTAGTTTGTCCAAGTAACGGTAGTAAAGTTCGCGACGTATCTGCGTCATTAAACATACGACAATAAGCTAGTCGAACACAACTGACTAAACTAACGACCTACAATACTAACATGGTACGCCTAGTTAATCCTAGTTTTATTACAATAACATTATTTAAAAATTACTAATATGCTGAAATTATCGCTAACAAGCTAACACCAATTTTAATACTAACAATAACTTAACTTTGCTTATTAACAGATAATGACATGGTAAATATTTCATTTAATAGCACTACCAACCTAGTTAGACTAAGGGGTAACATGTTACATTTCTTACCTACTAGCTTTGACTTGGGTAAAGTGTAACATGTTGAAACATACCATTTTTAATATATTCCTATACTAACTCTTTCTCTCACTCTCTTTCTCCTTTTCTATAACTCTCTCTTATCTTTACTGTCTCCCTGTCTCCTTCTTCATTCTTTCTCTTTTTCTTATTTTTTTCTTTTTTAAATTTCGAATGGCAGCAACCAAAGCACGCAAGGAGGTTGAAGGAGGACTCACGCAAGCAGGGAGGTGACCGGTGGCTTCACGGCGACTGGCGGCGGCGGGTCGGGCTGAGCTCCGGCTGGGCGGCGGCGGGTTGCGGCGGCGCGCGCAGGTAAGGTCGGCGGTGGCTCAGGTGGGAGGGGATCGATGCCGGCCTAGGGAGGAGGAGGGAAGGAAGAGGAAGAAGATGAAGGAGGATGAAGATTGAGGATGAAGGAGGGTTTGTTGATTTGGGATTTGCTGAATTTGTTTTCAGATCTGAAATTTGGGTGTGTGTTTTCAGAATTTGGGCTTGATGTTTTTGTTTGGAATTTGATTTTTTTAATTTTTCAGTTTCTGGATTTTGATTGCTGGTTGGTTTGGGTTGTATGAGGATGGTGGAATGTTGGGAAGGATTTGGTTTGTGGAAGATGAATTTTGGTTTGGATTTTGTTTTTGCCTTGGAGAATTTGGTTGCAGGGAGAGATTAGCAGGGATGAAGACGGTGTGTTTGCAGATGAAGTATTGCCTTAAGAAGGAGATAGCAGGGAAGTTCGTCAAAGCAATTTAATTGATTAGGTTTAGGATTACGATGGTTTTAATTGATGTTTGTTGACTAACCAAGGGGTATGTATTTGGTTAACCAACGTGATGCACTTCTCTTCTCAAACGTGTTTGTTGAATGATGAATATTTAATTAGTTAATTAAGTTCTAAAATGCAATTATTAAATTAATAAAAGTAATTAGTAAAAATAACAAAAATAATTAACAAAATAATTAAATTAAAGTTTTTAATTAAACGTGATGGTTAATTAACGACGATACGGTAAAAACGGAAATACAGAGTCGCATACGTGTAACAAGAAACACACGGACGAAAAATAATCCAGACGACTGAAGGAAAAATACCGGTACACACGAACTAAAGTACGGCTAAAAATACAGGCCGTTACAAAATGAAAACAATATTTTCATTCCTTTTCGAGACATTTTTATCTTTAAAAATCAATATAGTAATATGTATAAAAAATGATAAATAATTCCAAGTAGAAATGAATGAAATAATTGCTAGAATTAACTTGACAAGCATGCAATGATATCAGATATATTTAGAGTTAAGAATAGATTTCATGGTTTTCATATGATATAAAATTCCGAGTACAAAATCAAATTTTACTTGGATTGAGAGAAAATGAATGAAAGAAAAATGAAATGAATAGAAAATAGAAAAAGAAAGAAAAGAAAAATGAAATGAGATTCTTTCTCATGTTTGGTTACCAAAGAAAATTAGAATGAAAGTTAAAAGGAAAATATAGAAATTAATTTTATTAGGTTAAAAAATAATTTAATTGGTTACGATGTGAATTCAACTCATTCTACCACCATAAAAATTAAAATTTTTTTTAAATTAAAAACGTGTTAGTTATTTTGAAAATTCATTAAGTTAGCAAATAATCTGCTTATTGTAACGAATAATTCGCTAACACTATAAATATTATGATTCGTATATAATATGTTATTAAATAGTATACGAATTTACAAAGTTTGTTATAAAGTTTGAAATAATTCGCAAGCTATTTGAAAAATTCGTGCATTATGTGTGGATTTTTCAAGCAATTGAGAATTTTTTAAAAAATCATGAATTAGTCGCACAATTCATGCATGCATGATAAGACAAATTAAAGATTCGGAATTTATTTGGAAAATTAGCGAATTATTTGCGAGCTATTTGAAAAATTCGCGAATAATTCACGAATTGGCTGCGAATAATTCACGAATTTTTAAAAGACAGTGAATTATTCACGAATTTTAAAAATTCTTAAATTATTCGTCACTTTTTCGAACAATTCACAAATGAATATATATTGAAGTGGTTTTTTTTGAAAAACTAGTCAATTGTGCGCTTGCGGTTTATAAATGTTAAAACGATAACAAGATGCAACGTTGGTTAAATCCTAACCTAAAGGAAGTGGTGAAGCGTGAAATACTTAAGCTTCTTGATGCAGGTATTATATAACCAATTTCCGATAGTAGATGGGTTAGCCCCATTCAAGTCGTGCCTAAGAAATCAAGGCTAACAGTAGTTAAAATGAGAACAACGAGTTAGTCCCCATGCGAGCCACCAAGGGGTAGCGCATGTAAGTTGAATATAGGAAGCTTAATTCTAAGACATATAAAGACCATTTTCCTCTCCCATTTCTTGATCAAATCCTATAAAGAGTGGCCAGACACGAGTACTATTGCTTCCTTGATGGCTACTCCGGGTATTATCAAATAGAAATAGCACCCAAGGAACAAGAGATGACCACCTTCACTTGTCCCTTCCGTACTTTTTCATTCCAGAGGATGCCATTTGGCTTATGTAATGCCCCCACAACCTTTCAACGTTGTATGCTTAATATTTTCCATGACATAATTGAAAAGATTGTGGAAGTATTCATGGATGACTTCTCTGTGTATGGTAGCTCATTTAATAACTGTTTATGTAACATGGCTTTGGTGTTAGATCGATGCATCGAGAAAAACCTTATCTTGAATTGGGAGAAATGCCATTTCATGACCACCGAAGGCTTTGCAGAAGCTTATCAAATCTTGTAAATCTAGGGCATGTTAGCAAGAAAGCTTTTGATGGGTGTTTATTGTATATATTTTTTCTCTCTTTTTCATGCACATTTTACATCGTTTCATTCTCCATTCCTCCCCATTTTCCCCATTTTGTCTACTCTATTGCTTTTGTGGTCCCTCATATGCTTGCCGGAAATATGTGTCGATTAGGAAACAAATGGCGAGATTCTAGTGTAAGGAGGCGAAAGGAGCAAAGCCGGGGGTCAAAGTGTGAAAGAGAGGAGAAAAGAGTGAGATACAGATTCCCACACGGTCGCGTCAGCCATATCCACGCGACCGTGCCAAAATGAACTGGAGAAAAGATCCACGCGGCCGCGTGACATGGATTCAAACGGCCGCGTCGAAGAGCCCCAGAAGTCAACTTCACGCGACCGTGTCTAAGACCATCAAACAGTCGCGTCAGGGAAGAAATGAGTTAAAGATCAGAGGCCTATGTGTCCCGCGCAGACGAAGACGACGCATCCACGAATTCCTAAAGCTCAAGCGTAATCGATGCAGTTGCGCCATATTCGACTTGGCCGCGAAGCCGCTTTCGATGCAGCCACGTCCTTAGTGACGCAACCGCGTCGCTGAAGCCCCTTGCCCGTAGTTCAATCATGTTAACGACACGACCACGTTGTTTTTGACACGGTCATGCCGTTCTGGATTCCTGAAGCGCCTATGGCGAGTTTTGAGGGTCCTTTTAGTCTTTTGGGCGCTCATATATGACCGCCACTACCTTCTCCTACTAAAGGAGCTTCTATTTATTGAATTTTCAGTTATTTTCTAGGTTTTCATGGGTTTTGTAAGAGTTCTAACTTTGTTATTTTGATTTATCTGGTTGTTCTATTTGCTTATTAGTATAATATCTTAGCTTTTCTCTTAATTGCTCTGTTTTATCATCCATTTCTGTTATACTATGAATCCATGACTTTCATTGCTTACGCATCTCTAACAACAATCCACATTACCATGATTAGTGAGTAGTTTTCATCTAGGGCAATGTGATGAACCACATTGGATTTGAGCCATGGGTTGGACTAATTAATTAAACTTAGTTGCTGGGCTAATTGAGATTAGGGATACATTGGGACGATTATTATCGCCGTAGATTCAACCCCCTCCCTTCGGGGTGATCAGATTGGTCGCCGATCAAAAGTCGGGACGAATCCGTAGATCCGATCCCTACGACGATCCATACTAATCGGTGCGACTGTACACCAACGAGTGCCCATTAAGCGCCCTCCCTATGTAGGTCTAATATCCGAATGCCACTGTAAGCATGAGGAAGATTGGAGATATTCATCGAGCGTAATTCGCCCGATGTACACCGATGCATATAAGACCATTGACATCGGTATAGGCTGGGTTGGCCTATCATTAGATCACGACAGCGGGGGTATGACATGGCATAAGGAAATAACCTATCATGCATCACAACAGTGGGGGATAGGCGAATACCCTTAGGTCACACGACCTCTCTGGAGTCCCAATGAACCTGGCAACCAGCTGATTACTAGTCTAGTCTTAACTTAAGTCCAATGGCAGGGATTCCCCATGCCCTAGAGCCTTTATCCTTTGATACACCCTCTTCCTATTTCACCGATCAACCATCGTCCCGATTGCGTAGCTTTCGAACGAAGACATCAAAACCGATACTCATTGACCGCCTCCTCGTGTTCGACCCGTCAGCGCTACACACGACCCGTGCGCTTGCGGTAAATTATTATTAGCTTCGCAAAAGCGCATAGCTTTGCAGAAGCTTATCGAAGAAGATCGTCTAAGAGGAGCCAAGATTGGGAAGATAGAGTTCTGCAAGCATTGTGTCTTTGGAAAATAGACACGAGCTTCTTTTGGGATGACCATCCATAATACAAAGGGAGCGATTGACTATGTTCACACCGACGTATGAGAGCCGACTAGGTCGGCCTCAGTGGGAGGTAAACACTACTTCGTATGTTTTATTGATGATTTATTTCTCATGGTTTTGGTGTTTCCTCTAAAATCTAAAGACCAAGTTCTAAGTAAGTTCATAGAATGAAAGAAGTTGGTCGAGACTCAGACATATCGAAAAGTCATGCGACTCTGAAGTGACGACGGTGGAGAGAATATGACAGACCCCTTCTAAGAGTACTACAGAAAGTAAGAGATTTAGAGACACATCACCATCAGTGGTATGCCGTAGCAGAATGTAGTAGCCGAGAGGATGAATCAGAGTTTGCTGGAGAAATTTTGATGTATGTTATCTACAACCGACCTATTGAAGGAGTTTTAGGTGGAGGCCCTGTCGTATGTGACCTACTTGATCAATCGGTTACCTCCTGCTGCATTGGATGGATGACCTCCTTTAGAGGTCTGGTCAGGAAAGCCAGTTCTTGACTATGAGTCTCTGTGTATATGTGGATGTTCGAGCTACTACACTGTGAAGGAAGATAAGCTCGATGCTAGAAACAAGGAAGCCATCTTCTTGGGATTTAGCATTAGTGTCAAAAGATACAAGCCTCGGTGTCCGAGAGAAAGCAAAGTGATTGTGAGTAGAGATGTAACTTTTAATGAGCATGGACCAATAGTGGAGCCCAAAGAGACACAAACGAAGTAGGTATACATTGAGGTGTCTAACTTTCTAGACAGTTTGGTTACTGACTCTAGCCAACCTTCACCAGAGACCGCATCCGATGTACTCCATACAGATGCTGGTGATGTTGGTGTTTCAAGCTTGGATAGTGGATATATCTCATCTCCATAGATCACACAGCAGATGGATACCATTGCAACTACGTGACCGAGGCGTAACAAATGATGACCTGCACGATACACTGAGATGGTTTCATTTGCTTTTCCCGCTGTAAGTATTGACATACCCACTTCTTTCAGAGATGTATAGCATTTTGAAGATCCAGACACGTGGAGGAAAGAAATAGATAAGGAGATGGAATCATTGATGAATAATGAAACTTGGGATCTGGTGGAGCATCCTAAGGGTAAGAAGGTGATAAGGTGTAAGGGGGTCTACACCAATTAGGAAAGAGCTGAAGTTGGAGAAAGTTGGAGAAGTTCGCTGCAAATCTCGTCTTATGGCAAAGGTCTATGCATAGAGAGAATGCATCAACTACTATGAGGTCTTCTATCCGGTGAGGAAGCACTGCTCAGTTTGGATTCTATTGATATTAGTTGCACAACTTGACCTTGAGCTAATGCAACTAGAAGTCAAGACGGCGTTCTTGCATGGAGAGCTCGAGAAAGAGATCTATATGGCTTAGCTCGATGACTATGAGAGTGGAAATATGCTTGCATGTAGGCAGAAGAAGTCACTCTATGGGCTGAAGTAGTCATCTAGACAATGTTATAAGTGCTTTGTGCACTTTACGACAAATGATCAAGGGTATGTTTGTAGCCTCTATGATCATCACATGTTCTTTTGGAGGCTAGATGACGGGTCGTTCATCTATCTATTGCTTTACGTTAATGATATGCTTATCGGTTCATCAAATAAAGTGGAGATATAGAGACTGAAGTCAGAGCTAAGTTGTGCATTTGAGATGAAGGACTTAGGCGAAGCACGGAGAATTCTTGGGATGGAGATCTACCGAGATCGAAGTGGAGGTATAGTTCATCTTTCACCAAGTCATTATTTGAAACTGTCGTATAGAGATTTGGTTGTGAAAGTATGAAGTCCGTAGATACTATGCTTGCATCTCATTTCAAGCTCTGTTCTGTTTACTGCCCAAATAACGACAATGAGAAGAAGCTCACAGAGAGCGTACCGTATTCCAATGCGGTAAGAGCCTGGATGTATACTATGATATGTAACCGACCCGACCTGTCATATACTGTTAGCATGGTGAGACGATACATGTATAATCCAAGAAAAGTACACTAGCAAGTTTTTCAATGGATACTTAGATATATTAATGGCACCATTGACATCTGATTGACATATAGACGAGCTAATGATGGTCCGTAAGCTGTCATATATGTTGCTTTAGACTTTGCAGATGACTTGGATGGAAGGAGATCTACGACATGCTATGTCTTCACCTTGTCAGGAGATCTGATCTGTTGGTAGAGTATACTTCAGTCTACATTATCCTTGTCTACTACGGAGGCAGAGTACATGACATTGATTGAAGCAGTGAAGGAAAGGATATGGCTGATGGGCTTGATGGACAACCTGAGAGTATACCAAGAGATGTATGATCTCCATTGTGACATCCAAAGTGCGGTGCACTTAGCTAAGAATCATGTCTTCCATGCACGTACCAAGCATATCGATGTGAGGTCTCACTTTGTAGAATATATGGGAGAAGAAGACGATGACATCAATTTGCTGAAGATTGGAACGAAAAACAACCATATTGACATATTGAATAAAGTTGTATCTGGAGCTAAGTTTAAGCACTACTTGGACTTGCTCAATGTTGTTTCGAGGTGATTTCAATGGTAGCCCCAGTTGGGGCATTGAGGCTTGGTGGAGCCAGTTGAGCCCTGATGGGGGCATTGAACTCTTTAGAGAAAGTTGAAGTGAACACAATGTGACTCTTACCGAGGTGGTACACTGAAAGTCGACTGTGTGACAGAGGCCTGAATCTCATTAAGGTGGAAATTGGTGAAAGTTGGCTCGATTGAGGCACATAAGAAGTATTTGAGATGTGCAGATGATCTATCTTGTGCAGGGCTAGTTCGCTTGTGCTTTGGATCCCGCCTATCTGGCTCTACATAATCCAAAAATAGGGATTCCAAGCTAATGGGCTTCTACATGCATTGATTCTAAGGTTGGAGGATCGGTGGCTCATAGCTATGCAACTCTACAATCCGAGCTAATTTGGATTGCTCGGCCCGGTACTTTGTCAGCTCAGTCTTCAGTAAGGAGTTCGACAGCATGGATGGGTCGACCATAAGATGCAGTGTCCTATTTAAAGTAGTGTTGTGATTAGGTTAGAGTAATTCCATTTATATCGGAGTTCTAATCAAATAGGAATCCCTCTTCCATTGGAACACATATCGTGTCCTAAGCTATATAAGGGGTATATAGGCGATGGTTTTTGAGCTATCGATTGTAGTTACAATATTGAGGGCTATGAGCCGCCATTATTGAGAGCCAACTTTAAGAGATTTGTTGAGAGCTTTTGGGGAGATCTTTAGTACTTCTTCTTCGCTATGAAGAGAGAAGATTTGTATTTGTTATCATCTTTCGTAATAAAGCTCATTGGTGTTCCATTGGCCAGTCAACAGCCTACAAACTTTATTGTTCGTACTCTTTGTTTGTTTGATGCTCGTCTGCTTAGGCGTATATTTTACATATTTTTATATCATTTATCCGAACGATTTTCATGTTTTGTTCGCATTTTCCATGCATCTCTATTCCTCTGTGGATGTTTTTTATTTTTCAGGGAAAAAGCATGTAAAACGATGCAAGGGGATGACGGGAGAAGCAATGGAGTAGAAGCGTCGAAGTCTGGAGCCCAAAAGGAGAAATATGTGCCAAGAACAGAACAACACGGTCGTGCGTTGACATGCATGTACGGCTGTGCCTGCGTGTCAGATCTCAAGAAAAAAAATAGAGCTTCAGCAATACAGTCATGCAGCCCTCTGCACAATCGTTCCATCTGCACGGTCGTGCCAAGACTTGTAGAAGCTGGGAAGCTTTGAAGGATCGACACCACCATGCAGCCATCTGCATGACCATACACGATTTGCATATGTTGAGAGAGATTTGTTGCATGGCGACGCACGGCCGTGCGACTTAGCGACACGGCCGTGTGCCTGTTAATTTTGGGGTTTAGACCCAAATTTGCTAGGTTTTCTGGGGAGAATATAAAGGCAATAATCGTTTTTAGCTGACTTTTTACCTTGGTTTTGTTCTTCCTTTTGGTCGGCTACTCCTACAATTTTTGTAAGATTCATTATTGTTCTCTTTGAATGCAAAGTTATATTTTTATTCTCAATATTGGTATTGTTCTCTTATCTCTATCTTTTAATTGTGATGGATTTTGCTATTGATTGCTTGATGATTAATTCCATGGCTATTGAGTAGATTCTTTGTCTAGGACGAAGTTGAATCCTAATGTAGGTTATTAGTATGGGTTGATTGTCCCAAATATCAATCTATTGAATATTGCTGGGGTTTAGTCTAGGAATGTGCTTAATATCAATTTAGTCGTTAAAATGCTATATAACCCAAACCACCGATGAGAAATCGGGGTTCTGGTTTTATGCACATTAATGTTAGATTGATTTTCTATTAATTAGGGTACCGACAAGACATCAAAATAAGATTATTAGAGCTACTTAATTAGGGCCACCGACGAGAAATCATAGTTCTAGATAGGGACCTAGACTTAGATCCTATTTTTCTTCCATTGCTACACATAGAGAGAACACAGATTGGGATTTAATTCTCACACATATCTTTACTTCAATAGATTGAAACGCGGATTGGGATTTAATTCTCACACATATCTTTACTTCAATAGATTGAGAAGCTAGATCAACCTTACATTTAATCTGTAATAGCGGGGATACTTAACCCTAATCGTTCCCATATTTGATACAAACTTAGAACACTTTTGCTCTCTTGACGATCTCGCGTAGCTAACTAAAATCCTTGATTAACCAGTGATCAACCACTGCCTCCCTGTGTTCGACCCGTTCGCTATGACCACTGTCATATTGTAAAACCCTCAACTAATTTTTGACCCTCAATACGTCCCCTCACTGTCGATCGTCTGACGATCCATTGCTTTCCGCTCAGTGCGGCACGACAATGACATGGGTAGAGATATTGATTGTCCATGGAAATGATCAATTTTAAGGTAAGATCGAGATCGTTAGGATCTGATTGAAAATCTAATTTGTGTTATAAATCAACTACTGGGAGAGGAACCCCGAGCCCTTTATTTATAGGCAGGATAAGGGAGTAGCACGATAGGATACAAAGATATGTGCGTATCTCTAAGCTACCCGCAATCCTAACCGGTCTGGTATTTCCATTCACAACAGTCCCCCTTATCTAGCCATATGTGTGGACTATGCTCAAGAATACTTCAGGATTCTGAGCGTAATAGGAGTCTCACATGGAGTGGATACTTCAGGATTCTGAGTTGGTGGGGTTTGCCTCATTAAAACCTTTAGCTATGGAAAACCCTGTGGGAGAAACCATAGTTAAGGAAAAAGAGTTCAAACGCTCTTTAACTCCCCCTGATTTGTACAAGTGACTCTGCTCATGAATACTTCTGGATTCTGAGCGTCACAGAGGGGTGGATACTTCAGGATCCAGAGTTGATGTGATTTGCCTCGTTAAAACCTTTGGCTATGGAAAAGCCAGTGGGAAAACCATAGTTAAGAGAAAAGAGTACAAAGTCCAAATCTTTTGACCCTTGGAGGAAGCACAGAAGGCTTAACTCCGGTCTAATGGCCCTTTTAGGTGCCAACTACCTCTAGCTAATAAGTTTACTACAACTGCTATATCGGGACGCATGCAGTTAGCCAGGAATGCATGATTGCACTTAGATAAGGGACTTTAGGTCCAGTTATATCCTCCCACTCTTCCAGCTATCGGAAGGGTTCTTTTTGTACATCCATAGAGTGTACTACCATAGGTGTACTTTGGATGACAATGGTCCTTTTAATTTCTCCAACACGCTTCTGGGCGTATGTAGCAGGATTCTATGAGCCATGACTTTATATTTGCCTAGGTTTTTTTTATTTCATGTTTAAAAGTCAGGCTTGAACGGATGTTTCGGTTTTCTCTTCAAGAGATTCGATGAGATTTGAGTTGTTTACAACTATGATCTCAAATCCTGCTCTTTGCACAAATGCAAAGACAACCCTAGGTAGGAATCATTGCTTTGTCAATCGATTCTCTTGGTTGTACATTATTCTTATTGTTTTTCTTCAATAGAATAGACATCCCGAAGTCTATTCATGCATTTAAGGAAATATGGAAATTATCTTTACCAAGATATCCAAGAAGGTATGCCATCACAACATCCAATAACAGCATATCCAAAATTTTCCTTTGCCAAATCGTAAGGTATTCGCTTTTGATAACTTAGGGAGGCTGATGCATAATTTATGAGGCATGCTCATTTTAATTTGTTCGATCCCTAGTTTCAACAAACTTTTCCTTGGGCTATAGGTTGTACCTTATAGCATACGATTTTGTATTTATTTTTTCTTATGTGTGCAATACTTTATTTTATCCACAGGTTTGACACCTTTTGATGTCTGGACTTTAGGTCCAAACATTTCATGTTTCATAAGTGAGTCCAGCTCATCTTTTATTGTCTCGTTCCACATTTGGCCAATCTCTACGTTTGCATGTTAGCAACGGAGTATGGAACGAATTTTATAAACATCATCGTTTTTGCGATGTATATGGCAATATGATACGTGAATACATTGTCGACAATTATGTTCTTTCTGTCCAACACCTCCACAGTACGTACAACAATTACTTTCAATTTCAGTTTTTCCCAGCAGTTCCTCTGCAGTGGATTCCAGGAAGGGTGAGGGTGTGGACATGAGCTCATTGTCCTGTGCTAGTATTGTCTTAAGGTCTCCAGGTATTTTTCAATTTTCTTAAAATTTCTGTCCTTTAAGCCTAGTGGTCTGCCTCTTTTCCGTTGAGGATTAGCCACTTCTGCTGCTGGTGGATTGCATCCATTCTCCGAGATGTCAATCTTAGCTGGAGTTTTTGCAGCAGGGATGTGTAATCTGACAATCTTCTGGTTGTCGTAAATGAGTCCGGTAACAGGTGAACCTTGTTCTATAGTGGAGGATCTTCGGGATCTCATCTACACATTGTTTTGTTATTGGATCATGGTGGGGCAAACTTTTTGTATCCCATGTTATAATTTTCTTCGCGCCAGATTTTCCAGTATCTGGGCCTATTTTGGAAAAACCCGTCTCATCGAAATCACAGACTTCAAGATGTGCCTTAAATACGTCCTCCATTTGGTGTTCTAGGTATCTTATAATTGAGGGTGAGTCAGACCCTACATAGATACCTAGGCGATGTTGAGGACCCATTTTTGTCCTCTGTGGTGGTGCGATGGGGATTTAAACTGCGCGACCGAATACTCTCAGATGAGAAATGTTCGGTGGCATTTCATATGCAAGTTGCATTGGAGACTTTAATCTCCAGAGGGTCTTATTTTCATTTACGATGCAGTATGCAGAATTTGCATGTCCCCATGCATCCATAGGCAATCGGGATTTAATGGACGTTCAATCCATTGGAGTCTGCTTATCAGTGACTCTGCAGACCCATTTTGGGTATGAACATGCGGCACTGTTGTTGAGTATTGGACTTCTCCATACTTGGTGTTAATGATGAGCAAACATAAATACTTGTGACTAATATCCTATTTTGCAGTTAATCCATTGTCTAAGCTAAGTATGAAGATCTACTAGCAATGGATGACTCACAAACTTCATTGAAGGCAAATGACATGAACTGGATGATCATAGATTATGATTGAAGATCCGTGAAGACTTCAAGCTCATACGATGGAAAGAAGAGATTATTCGCCAATGTAATTTTTCTTTTATCTCTTCTAGTATGTAGCTTAGAAGTAGAACTTTGATGGAGCACTCACACACATCTACATTCAGTCATAGGACTTCATTAAGATCAATTGTCCTTTGATCCCAATTCATTTCTTTATTGATTGTGCCAGGATTATTTATAACAGCCGACTGCTGAACAGTTTACAGTCGCCTGTCTCAAAAACAGTCGACTGTGTTTTGTTCTACAGTCGCCGGATATGCACAAACTATTACAATATAGTTTTGGGCCTTCTCTGATTATTTCGCACATGCTACTGATGAACGATTCACAGACGCCTGTCCAAGTGACAGTCGACTGTGTTTTGTAAATCAGTCGCCTGTCTATCCTTGTCCAAACTCTGTCTGATCTGACTTTTACGGCCAGTCGACTAATGCTGTATATACAGTCGACTGTCTCTTGGTTCAGTCGACTGTCTATGCTGCAACAGTCGTCTGTATGTAAGTCATTTCTTTAACTCAGCTCTCTGGAAATTTCTCAAGCCTTTGACAGTCGTCTGTTTAAGGATTTACAGTTGCCTGTTCTGATTAACAGTCGATTATATTCCTTGCATCAGTCGTCTGTCCTGTTACTTGTGAGATCTCCAGTATTTGTCTAACTTACCCATCTCTCGGCCAGTCGCCTGTCAAAGAAATTACAGTCGCCTATTGGTTTAACAGTCGACTGTCTTTGCTTCATCAGTCGACTGTCCACGTGGTAAGTTAACGTTATGAATTCTCACTTACCCTTGCTGACTGTGCATCAGTCGACTGTGGTTTGTGCAACAGTCGACTGTCGCGAGTTCAGATTCTATCCGTTGAGATTTTTCTCACGGATTCCAATTGGGTTTTTACCTAAACTGTTTTGTGGATTTGAGAAAGCTATAAGTAGAGCCTCTACTGTTCCATTGGAAGGTTACTCATTCATTGCAAAATCTCTCAAGCTTTCATTTCCAAAGATCAAAGCTCTCAAATCCAAAGCCCTAAGTATTTCCAAATCTTGTTCTCTTGCTTTCCAACCTAGAACCAAAGAGTGATCTTCTAGGCAATTGGTGCAGTCAAGAGAAAGGGCTTTCTCCTCTCTTCCAAGAGAGTTCTTCAACACACATCACACTCCTCCTTCAAGTTCTACTTCAAGGCATATGCGATTGTAAGTGTTGTTTTCATTATTTCATAACATTCGTTATTTGAGTTGTGCTCTCGGTTGTGAGAGTGGTTTTGCTTGCTCCCTGGTTGTGGGAGTCAAGGACATCAATTGTATTTGATTGCACTTGTAGGGTTGCTACAAGTGGGCTTTAAGGAAACCTCAAGTTAGGGTTCTAACTTGAGTATCCGGTGGTATCCGGGTGGTAGGGACGTTGGATTACCGGGAACAAGTCGGGAGTTGACTTGGGTAATCCGAACCCTTGAAACATCTCTGTGTTTGCGTGCGTTTCTTTTTGGGCTGTTTTTCTATTCCGCACTATTTGTTGGATTGTATTTTATTTGGCGTAAATTCCTTTTAAATTTGCATAAACACTATTCAACCCCCCTTCTAGTGTTTTTCCCATAGACAGGGTCCTTACAATTGGTATCAAAGCGCAAGGTTTTATCTCTGGCATCCAATAACAACAACGTTCCTCTGTCGCCTTCGTACAACAATCACGATCGTGATGGAGCATCCACACTTTTTGAAGGTTAATCTATGGTGCGCCCTTCGCGTTTCAATGGTACAAATTTTAGCTATTGGAAATGCAGGATGGAGACGTTCCTTAGGAGTGCTTCTCTTTGGAGAGCCCTCCACAAGGAATATGTCGAGCCAAACGAAGTAGATTTCGACAAATGGACGACTTCCGAGAAGTCCGCTGAGGTCAACACCACTAAGGCAATGAACGCTCTTCATTGTGCGTTGGACCCGAATGAGTTCAACAAGATATGCACATGTAAGAGTGCATATCAAATTTGGAACCATCTCATCGTTAACAGACCGGCGCCCCCTTTACAGTATTGGGCGCGGTGTCGTTTTACCGCAAGTGCACAGTTAGTGTAGGGTGCGGGTTTATCGAACTCAGGGAGGTGGATGGCTTGAATGGATACTAGCCTCGCCTAGGTTGTGTGCTAGCTACGCGGATAATTTGGATGGAAGTGTAGAAATAAAGAGAAGAAATAAAAAGACACGAAATGAATCCCCGCTAACACGGGCTAGAGCACTCATGACACTTCGCATTTGACTTGACCCAGTGTGAGACATTGCCCCAAAAGGTGGTACCTAGCGTCTATGGCCCGATATTCCGATCGATGCCTAGTACTCTAGGTCTACCCGGTTTCGGACGGTGGACATTCCCATATCCATTAACACCTTCCGCAACAGAGAGCATTAAGGCCACAATGATAACTCCCAACACTTCGTCCAAGCCGTTCCCACGCACGAGGACTCAATGTCTACGCTAGGGGTGTGAGCTGTGGCTAAGGAGTCAACCGCCAAGTTTATTCCCCCTTGGCCCGACGGTCAGAGGCGGTCTTTCTCTCGCCAATGACAATGAAATGCCCCGCGTAACCCTAATGGCCAAATAGGTCGAATGTGATTTCTTGCAATACAACGAAGCAGATCTTGACTGGACAAGACACCGGACCCCAATCCCCAACACAACTAGTGTGTTGCCATACGAATTGGACTCAGATTGCTAGAAATCCCCATTGACACATTCCATCGAACACATGCCATGCAACCAAGCCAAATGAAACAACCCAAGCATCAATCCTACTCTAACCCGTATTAGGTTTCATCAATACTACTCAATGGTGAAAAACATAAAAACAAGCAACAGAAAAGACATACAAATGTTCACCATCAAGCAAAATAAACACAATACAAAACAATGGAAAACAAGAGCAGGAAACACTTATCTCGCGTTTGAATCTTCAATCCTTTACAAGATTTATTGCAATAGAAATCCTAATCTAACCTAACCTAAAAATCCCAAGAAAGTGGAGAAAAACTGTTGAAAAAATGGGAGAGGATCCCCTCTCAGTCGGCCAACATCGTGTATTTATAGTCCCCTTCGAAACCCTAATGGTTCGGGTCGAAAACCGCAGAAAAATCGACACCCGATCGGTTGAAGAGTCAACCGATCGGGTGAGAGCTTTGAAGATCTTGAACCGGGCGCTGAGGTGAGCGGGTGGCGTGACCGGGTCGTCGTTTGAGGAATTGCGGCTACATGTGAACCGATCGGGTGATATTTCACCCGATCGGTTGGAATTCAATGCAATTAGACAGCGAACTCCGTCGGTTCACCCGATCGATGAACCGATCGGGTGAGCTGTTACTCTTCATTAGTTGCCGTCCGGGTAGGATACACGTGCATCAATCGACCAGGTGGCTGGTCCACCCGATCGGTTGAGGGCTCAAAATAGCGATCTTCGTTATTTGACCCTCTGGATCGCGTGCGGCTCCTCCCGTTGCTCCGGGGACTCATGATATCTTCTTTAAACTTCCCCAATGCTGGCAATCTCCTGCATTCACACAAAAAGACGAAGAAGTGAAAGAAAAATAGAAATCACAAGAAAACAGGTACGTGACGACGGAAAATAACGGAAAAACACAAAGAAGATGTGCGTGAATATATAAAATATAAACGCACGTCAAAATCTCCCAAGCTGAATCCTTCCTCGTCCTCGAGGAAGACGAGTGAAAGTAAGAGCTCGGAGGGTAAAATAGAGAGAAAGAAACAGAAGGAGAAAGCAAAATCCTAGATCGCCTATCAGAGCCAACAAAACCAAACATGGCACACTATGCAAGCGTGCGACAAAACACAACACTAAACCATGGAATATGGGTCCAACAAGTGTCTTGGGTCCCCGCGGTGAAGCACGAGTGAGTGTGGTCATGTGCTAGTAGAAGGTGTCACTATCTACATCGTGCACTAAAGCTCCATATACACATACCCAAAGAAAGACCCAAATATCGATTCAATTTGAAATTACAGTGAATATTAGCTCAAGCATGCATGAGAAGAGTATAAGAATAGAAGCGTATCATGTATCGGGGACTCCACAGCTAGGGACAAGGAAATCAGCACACTATAGTCTAGATAATCGCTAGAAGGTCCCTATTCCAAGTGTTTTCGAAAACGATGGAGGTTGAGATGATGTGGAGTAGAACACTCGATGCAAATTCTCGCCTTCCCTTTATTCTCAGTAGGTAGGAAAATATTCACACGGGAATTTTTTGAGTTTTGGGTATTTGTATTTTTGTATTTTTATTTTTTGGATTTTTGGCTATACATATATTTTTCTCTTTTCTCTTTTCTTTTCGTTTTTGGATTTTTGGATTTTGGGATATATACATGTGTACTCTCCCAAGTGGGAGAACGGTACACGACGAGGGGATTTGCATCAAGTAAAACAAAAAAAAGAAATCGGAATCTAAACACTTGGGCAAAGGAGATATTTCTCGCAAATCAGAGCATTGGCTAAATGGGTTATCCTAGTCCTTGCTTGTGGAATCCCGACACATGCGAATTGAAGCATACGATACATATATATCATGCATATAGAAGCAGACAGTAGAAGCAAATACCGCATATTCAAATTGAAGCATGATAATCTAGGGGTCAACCAAGGATAGGTATATAAATCAACATCACAAAGTAGAAGCACACCACCTAGCTGGTCACGACACACGACTCACATAAAAACTTAATGGACCCACGAATCGTGAAATGCAATGGGATCGGTTTTCTTGGGTTAGTGAATGTGATCGTCGTAGCGGTGCTAGGGGGGTGTGTGTGATTTTTGTGGCAATTCATCATATGGTTCATCTCTAGAAGAAAGAGATAAAAAGGAAAGAAAGAAAAAAGAAAAATACGAAGAAAAACGACTCAAAAAACGAGGAAAAAGAAACAAATGATGCACAAAGTGCGACTCCCCCAAGCTGAAACTTGCATTACCCTCAATGCAATAAAAGCAAATGCGGGAGGGCAATGAAAATGGGGGGAATACGCACCGACACAAAAAGACAAGAAAAACAAGAAAAACACACATACGAAACTGAAAATAAAAATAAAGATAAAGATAAAGATAAAGATCACACCACACGACATATAAACGGAAAACAAAAATAGAAAATCATACCACGACAAATAAACAAACACACATAGAAAAACATCACACGGAAAAATTGACTTCCCCAAAAGCTGGACATGACAATGCGAGCAATATGATATGATCATGGTGATGCAAAAATATGCTAGGGGAAAGATCAAAAAATAAAAAGAAGAAGAAAGAAATCAAAATGCAGGAGAGGGACCGTCCTCGTCCTCCTCGGTAGAAGATGGGGGTGAAATGATGCAAGGGCACGACATGATGGGTTATTATGATGCAAAATCAAACCCTAGATACGCTCCCCTCGCTAATGAGAAGAGACGAGACTATTCTAATCTAAACTAGAAAGCAGTAAAATTTTACACTACTGGATGGGGATACACCTGAGCATAGGCGGATCCAAGATCTGGAGTGGAACAGGTAGCTGCTCTAACTGCTCCTTCTATGGCTCCGCTAGAAGCGCTGTGCCACGAGTGCCAATGGACCCAAGCAATGCACCTCCAAGCATCCCTTGTAGGTGTCCACCTGTAACCTGCGAAGAATGAGGTGCATTAGCCCATGGCAAGAAATCCTTTCCCAAAATAAATGTATCCCAGAGATAATCATCAACATAAGATGGGAAAATAATAAAAGGGTGACGAATACTCCCTGAGAATGGGTCGCTATCCTCTGTACTAGCAACGACCAAATTCTCACTCTCCATGAGAAGTGGCTCTCCAGGTAGTGACGCACCGCAGCATACCTCAAGGGAAGTAGATCATGTGTCCTGCGAGAGATATGGTGTGTCAAAAATATATAAGTCTAAAGAAATAGGACGTGAAAAGCGAGACTTAAAAGTGGAGCGAGAGTGAGTATGAAAATCTCCCCGAATAGGGGCAATATGCTCAAGTAGATGCTCAGCCGCAGAAGAAGTGGAGAGCAACGGTAGAGGCAGATATGACTCGGGCTCCATGGAGTGGACCATCGTATCCAAGCCCTCATGCACATTCTCCTCGACGATGTGCTCATACTCCACCATCTGCCCGATGTCCTGAATGACATCCTCGTGGTTGACCACAGACCAAGGAAGAAGCTGCGACAGAGATGGCTGTGGAGGTGGATGTAGAGCGGACCCCTCGTATGTGGTCGTGGTGTCCTCGTCCTCACGCACATCCTCCTCGCCGGTATGCATAATCTCTGTAAACTCCTCGGTGCTCTCATATGACTCATGTGGGGTATCCAAATCAAGACGAGAAGTCTCTCCCACAGATCCTATAGAAATCACCCCATACTCACTATCATTATCAAAGAATGCTTTGTCATCCAAGTGGCAGTGTATGAAAAATGGGGTATCGGCATGAGATGTGTCTATGGTGGCCGATGAGATGGTGGTCTCAACCATGAAAGTGGGAATATCCTCTCCTTTACCCCCTCTCCTCGGTGTAGGCTCGGTGATTGGTACCATCAAGTTTTGTAATATTTGGCTTGGTTAAACATGGCACTTTCAAGGAGAGACAGGAGGCTTGATTCTTCTTGTGTTTGTGGAGGGATATAAGGTTGAGGAAATGGATGGGAGGTGTTTGGGCTAAGGTTGTGGGAAAATGTTTGGCCTTGGTGTAGGGGGAGGCTCTCAAGCATAAATGGGCAATCATAACACACGTGCCCCCGCCATCCCACAAGTCTCACAAACCACAAATGAATAGTGATCATAGCCTCCCATCTGAGCATCGAAATCTGATCTCCACATGGCAATATCAAAGATACCTGGACAACAAAAATAAGAAAACTAGAGAGGAGCGTCAATAGTACAAGAAAATAACAAAAAGATAATATAATGGTGGCGGAAAAATTTCTTGGTTATTGTATTTTTTTGCGTAGTCTAACGAACCCAAGCTAAGTTAATATCAAACCGAACGCCTCCCCGGCAACGGTGCCAAAAACTTGATCGGCGCCCCGTTTACGGTATTGGGCGCGGTGTCGTTTTACCGCAAGTGCATGGTTAGTGTAGGGTGCGGGTTTATCGAACTCAGGGAGGTGGATGGCTTGAATGGCTACTAGCCTCGCCTAGGTTGTGTGCTAGCTACGCGGATAATTTGGGTGGAAGTGTAGAAATAAAGAGAAGAAATAAAAAGACACGAAATGAATCCCCGCTAATACGGGCTAGAGTACTCATGACGCTTGGCATTTGACTTGACCCAGGCTGAGACATTGTCCCAAAAGGTGGTACCTAGCGTCTATGGCCCGATATTCCGGTCGATGCCTAGTACGCTAGGTCTACCCGGTTTTAGACGGTGGGCATTCCCATGTCCATTACACCTTCCACAACCGAGAGCATTAAGGCCACAATGATAACTCCCAACACTTCGTCCAAGCCGTTTCCACACGCGAGGACTCAATGTCTATGCTAGGGGTGTGAGTTGTGGCTAGGGAGTCAACCGCCAAGTTTATTCCCCCTTGGCCCGACGGTCAGAGGCAATCTTTCTCCCGCCAATGACAATGAAATGCCCCCGCGTAACCCTAATGACCAAATAGGTCGAATGTGATTTCTTGCAATACATCGAAGCGGATCTTGACTGGACAAGACACCGGACCTCAATCCCAAACACAACTAGTGTGTTTCCATACGAATTGGACTCAGATTGCTAGAAATCCCCATTGACACATTCCATCGAACACATGCCATGCAACCAAGCCAAATAAAACAACCCAAGCATCAATCCTACTCTAACCTGTATTAGGGTTCATCAATACTACTCAATGGTGAAAAACATAAAAACAAGCAACAGAAAAGACATACAAACATTCACCATCAAGCAAAATAAACACAATACAAAACAATGGAAAACAAGAGAAGGAAATACTTATCTCGCGTTTGAATCTTCAATCCTTTACAAGATTTATTGCAATAGAAATCCTAATCTAACCTAACCTAAACCCCCAAGAAAGGGGAGAAAAACTGCTGAAAAAATGGGAGAGGATCCCCTCTCAGTCGGCCAACATCGTGTATTTATAGTCCCCTTCGAAACCCTAATGGTTTGGGTCCAAAACCGCAGAAAAATCGCCACCCAGTCGGTTGAAGAGTCAACCGATCGGGTAAGAGCTTTGAAGATCTTGAACCGGGTGCTGAGGCAAGCGGGTGGCATGACCGGGTCGTCGTTTGAGGAATTGCGGCTACAGGTGAACTGATCGGGTGATATTTCACCCGATCGGTTAGAATTCAATGCAATTAAACAGAGATCTCCGTCGGTTCACCCAATCACTGAACCGATCGGGTGAGCTGTTACTCTTCATTAGTTGCCGTCTGGGTAGGATACACGTGCATCAACCGACCGGGTGGCTGGTCCACCTGATCGGTTGAGGGCTGAAAATAGCGATCTTCGTCATTTGACCCTCTGGATCGCGTGCGGCTCCTCCCGTTGCTCCGGGGACTCATGATATCTTCTTTAAACGTCCCCAATGCTGGAAATCTCCTGCATTCACCACTAAAAGACGAAGAAGTGAAAGAAAAATGGAAATCACAAGAAAACGGGTACATGACGACGGAAAACAATAGAAAAACACAAAGAAGATGTGCGTGAATATATAAAATATAAACGCACGTCATTACCCACGAGGGAACGAATAAGGTAAAACTTTCAAAGTTATATGTTGCCGTGCAAAACTTCGATTTGTTTCATATGCAGGACAATGAGAGCATTGCATCGATGTACGGACGTTTTACAGACATCATCCATGAATTGGAAGCCCTTGGCCAAATATATTCCGAACCAGATAAGGTAAGGAAGATCATCATGGGAATGACCTCCAAATGGGAAAGAAGAGCGATCGCCATCGAAGAGGTCAATGACTTGAAGAACTACACCGTGGTGAATCTCATCGATACTTTTATGTCTTACGAAGTAAGACGGGACAACCGATTGAAGATTCGAGCCATGATGAATCCTTCGGAGGCCAAGAAGAAACCTTTGGCATTCAACGCCAATTCATCATCCTCCAAAAGTGATGAATCCAAGAACGAGATGGATTTGGGTGAAATGGCCCATATGGCAAAGAAGTTCCAACGCTTCTTCCGTAAAGGTATATTTCCCTTCAACAAACGTTTTGAGTCTACTAATGCTACTTCATCTCTTTGCTATAAATGTAATAAGCCAGGGAACATCAAGAGCGATTGCCCAATGCTAAAGAACAAAGAGAAATGGAAGGCACCGAAGTACCACAAGTTCGATAAGAACAAGAGAGACAAGAAGAAAGGACTCGTAGGTACCTGCGACGACTCAAGTGATGACTCATCAAGCGATTCCAATGATGAGAAGGGTGAGAGCGCCCACATGTGTTTCATGGCTTTAGAAGACCCACTCTCCGATGAGAGTGATTCCGACATGGACGACACTGAGGTAACAATGGATGAACTTCGCATAGCTAATGAAGAACTATTTGCTAAATACCAATCTTTAATGCTTAAGTATTCTAGCTTAAAGAAATTGAATATTAGCAAGTCATCCATTCCATGCATTATCAACAATGACACCATTGTTGATACTTTAACTCTTGAGAAAGTAAGCTTAGCTTCTCAAAATGTCACATTGAGAGATGAGGTGAATTCCCTCAAATCTCAACTAGATCAAACGCATCCTAACGATAATAGTGATCTAATTACACGACACACACAATTGGGTTTAGAGAATGATTCTTTTAAAACCCAAGTGCACGAGCTCAAAGCACGGGTGTCCACCTTGGATACCAACATTTCTTCTTTAAAGGAGAAATATGAGCTCATGTCCTCCCGTATTGTGAGATTCAATAAGGGAAAAGGACAATTAGATGATTTGCTTGCAAACCAATTTCTGGCCACACATCGTGTTGGACTTGGATTTGTAAAAGCAAATGTATCCAATGCTCGCACCTCCTATAGTGGTGTCACTATAGATTTTGTGAGGCCTTCCTCCGGTGCATCCACAAGTGGTGTCAAAGACACTATAGGTAGCAATCCTACCAAGAATGTCACCACTTCACCTTCTCTTCCTTTTGGCAAGAAACCCATTAAGGGTGGAAACCAAAAGTAAGGCCATGCTTATATGTACACTAATACTCATCCACGTAGGAAATCTCTTACTTCACAAGTGGATAATCATGACACATTTTATGCTTCGCACCCACGGACACGTACACAAGCACACCTGAGAAATACTCATGTACGTGCTCCTATACACCCGTATGCTCATACACATCATTCTTTCATGTATGCTCATCCTCCACATGTCATGCATGATCCATATGCTTCATTCATATATGCATGTTCCCAAGCATGCATATCATCCTAGAATGTACAATGCATATCCTCCACCACATCTCTATGCTAGAAATCATGTTCCTAAGAAGCACGCACCACATAGAAATCCAACACATATGCATGCAACTAGGAAGAGGACTCCCAAGATTTACACTATTTGGGGTCCTAAGAACACTATCTTAATGATAGGAATGCTTATGTTGATTCCTATTTTCATAATGTGATTAGAAATAGTAATTATGTTGGGAAGCGGAAGTCCACTTGGACTTGGCTTCCAAAGGGCTAATCCCCTTGGACCCAACAAACATTGGGTACCATAAGCTTATGGTATATTATATAGGTACCCAAGAGAAAGAAGAAGAGCAATAAAGGGCAAACTTGCTCTAAAGGGAAAGGATGGATTCTTGATAGCGGTTGCTCCAAACATATGACGGGAGATCCCTCGTTGCTCTCCGAAGTGATTAGCATCAAGGATAGTGCAACAGTCACTTTTGGAGGTAATCAAAAGGGAACCATCATAGGAGTAGGTATCGTTGGTAATCTTTCCAAACCCTTAATTACTAATGTTTATCTTGTTAGTGGTTTGTGTCACAATCTCATTTCCATTAGTCAATTTTGTGACAAAGGTTACAAGGTTAACTTTGGAGAAGGAATGTGTACTATTGTTGATTGTGATTCAAATGTTTTATTTTCAGGTATTAGGTGTAAAAATATTTATTATTTGAGCTTGCCTAAAACCGTAGAACATTGCTTAGTTGCTAACATAAGTGAACAACTATTATGGCATCGCCGTTTTGGTCATGTTCACTTCAAGCACTTATATAAGTTAGCTAAGCATGATCTAGTCAAAGGTTTTCCTAAGATTGCTTTTAATAAGAAAAACTTTTGTGATTCATGTCAAAGAGGTAAACTAAGTAAATCTTCATTTAAGCTTAAAGAAGGGATTACTTCTAAGAGGCCCCTAGAACTTCGCCATCTAGACTTATTTGGGCCAACTAGAATCGCTTCTTTAGGTAATACTCATTATGGATTAGTTGTCGTCGACGAATTTTCTAGATTTACTTGGGTTTCATTCTTAACTAATAAGAATGAAGCTCATGAAGAGTTTACCAAATTTGCAAAGAAGATTCAGAATCTTTTAGGATCCACCATTATCACTATTCGTAGTAATCATGGAGGATAATTTGAGAATGAGTCTTTTACTAAGTTTTGTGATGACTTCGGGATAACTGATAATTTTTCCTTTCCTCGTGCACCACCACAAAATGGTGTTGTAGAAAGAAAGAATATGACTCTTATTGAGTGTGCTCGCACTATGCTCCATGATAGTCATTTAGGACTACAATTTTGGACAGAAGCGGTGCACACGGCATGTTATGTGCTCAATAGGATTCTAGTGAGACCCCGAACGAACAAAACTTGTTTTGAGTTGTTTTATGATAAAAAGCCTCAAGTAAAATATTTTCGTGTTTTTGGTTCAAAATGTTTTATAAAGAACACATTGTCACGCCACACTTCCCTGAAATGGAGGCGAGACGTGAAAAGGTCCGCACGAGAGTGGAGCTGTGAAACCCCAAACCCGATAAACGTCCATAAAACATAAACAGGTCCCTGTAACCACAACGGAATAACAACAATAACACAAGGGGAGACATGAAATAAAAATCTCACATCTCATAAATTGTCCAACATGAAAAATGAGTTCAACATCCAGAAAAGCCACCAGGCTAAAAGAAAAGAGTCTAAAGGCCCAGAACAAGGCCAACAAAAGCAACGACATAACAAAGTATAGGTGCTACGCATCGATAACAAAAAAACTGTCTAACAAAAGTAAAACACGACGAAGACACTAGGACTGGTCCCCAGTGTCCACGTACTCCCCGTCAAACACAAGCTCGGGCTCGGCGTCAGTAAACACCTCGTCCTCAACAAGGTACTCAGGCTCGGGATCTAACATGTGTCACCCAAAAGAGTAAAGGGGCACATGTCAGCAAGTCTAAAAGACTTGGGCAAGGAAACTGAAAGTGAGGCATCTAGCAACCTAGCAGTTATAGTATTTAGAAATGACATGGCAGTTAAGTATGATGCAACAGTTTAAAAGAGAGGCAAGCATTTACAATGTAGCAAAAGCTACCAAATCACTAATCACTTATCATTTAACACTTATCACTTATCACTTAACACTTAGTGCATAGAGAGTCCACCTGCTGGCCAGCTCGTGGCTCAGTCCGCTTATCTCTATCACTATTAATCACTTGTCACTGTTAACCACTTAGTGCATAGAGAGTCCACATGCTGGCCAGCTCGTGGCTCAGGCCGCTTATCTCTATCACTATTAAACACCTGTGCACTAGAGAGTCCACCTGCTGGCCGGAGTGGCGGATCAGGCCAACTCGGGGCTCAGTCCGCTTATCTCTTACCCCACCCATATGTGTCGAGCGTTGGGGTTTCCAACTCACTAAGCTCGCTTCTGGAACACGAGCCAGGAATATAATATTGTAGCGTGTGCTACGCAATCACGATGAATAATCACTATGCAATGACATGAACAGATATTTGCGTAGCGTTAATTTAAATTAAACGTGACAGGCAAAATGCAATGACATGAACATATTCGCGTACCGTTAATTGAAAGTAAACATAATATGGTGATTGAGCAACATGCTAAATGTCGGAACTAGCTTCGTTGTCAAGCTAGTTCCCCAATTTGCGCCTAGGCGAGTATCATTTCGTCGCCTAGCCTCTTTTACGCCTATAACAAGCAAATGGCCTAAAACATGGCCTAAACCCTAAGAGGCAAGTTTCACTTGCCTAGCACCGGGAATGACGACCACTTCGTCACACGGATGCCAATTTACGGGGAAATCGCTGTTATGGGGAACATACAACAAACAACATGAAATTCATTAGGGTTTCATAAAAAATGTAAATAGGTTATGAAAACAACGGTAGATCGATTTCTTACCGAGAGGAGGCGGAAGAAACACTCCGGGGAACCCTAGGATCAGATCTGGAAAAGATTGGAGAAGTTTGGGGAAACTAGGGTTTTGGGGGATTTGGGGGTTTTGATGGATTTTGATGGAGATTTGGGGAAGATGAGAGGTAGATAGAGTGAATGGATGGTTTGGATGATGGATTTAGGGTTTGGAATGAAGGATTGAAGCTTGGAGGAAGATGGGGGCTCAAGGGGGAAGTTTTTAGGGTTTTGGGTCGTGTTGGAGAAGAAGAAGTCGCTTGGGTTGGGTATAAATAGGTTGGGCTGGCGGCTGCCCAGAAACTAGGGTTTTAACACTGGTTAGTCGGTCAAAGAACAACCACTGACTGACTAGTTTGGCAACTAGTCGGTCGGTCGACCAACGCAGACCGACTAAGTGTAAACAGTAGCTACAGGTGAAAATAGGATCTAGAATTAGTCGGTCCATGAACAAGTACTGACCGACTAGTTTAGCATCTAGTCGGTCGATGAACGTTCTTAGACCGACTAAGAGTAAACAGTAACTCAACAAAAATTAAGATGATGTGTTAGTCGGTTAAAGAAGCATTGCCGACCGACTAGTTTGCAACCTAGTCGGTCAACCAACGTTCTTAGACCGACTAACGATAAACAGTAGCTCAGAATAAATTTAGAAAGCCAACTAGTTGGTCCAAGAAGGATTGCCGACCGACTGGATCGTCATCTAGTCGGTTGATTCCCCTTCTTACACCGGCTAATAAGCCCCAAAAGTTCCGATACGGAGCGCGGGGCCCCGGTATCGACTCCTAAGACTCCTAGGCTTGATCTATAAGTAAGATATGACCGTTATGAAGTCCGTCACGAGTGACATACTTCAAAATCGACAATCCTAAGGAAGGAACGAGAAAACACGACGAATCGATCGAAAATGAAATCTACGGAGACGAAAACCACACATGAGAAGGAAATTCACCAAAACATATATTATATTATAATAAATCCAGATACATGAAAAGCAGTCGTTACATCCTCCCCAACTTAAGAAAAATTCCGTCCCCGGAATTTCCGAATACTCACGAGTCCGGGAACAAAAGTGGGAAACGCTCTCGCATCTCATCCTCATTCTCCCAAGTAGACTCTCCAGGTGAACCGTGTCACCACATCACCCTCACAAGATTGACAATCTTGTTCCGAAGCGATTTATGACGCCTGTCCAGAATCTGCACTGGATGCTGGTCATATGTCATATCGGGGCGAACGGTAATCTCCGAAAAATCTACCGCATGAGACGGATCGCTAATGTATCGACGAAGCTGTGACACATGGAAAACATTGTGAACTCCATCCAAAGATGGCGGCAAGGCCAAGCGATAAGCTACCTCGCCAACCCTCTCCAAAACGTCAAACGGTCCAATGTATCGCGGGCTCAACTTCCCACGCTTCCCGAAACGAATCACACCACGATTTGGGGAAATCTTCAGAAACGCATGGTCGCCCGGCTGAAACTCCAAAGGACGACGTTTAGCATCCGCCCAATGCTTAAAACGGTCCTGAGCAATTTTCAACCTCTCCCGAATATTCCTGACGATCTCCACGGCCTCCACGATCATCTCAGGTCCCAACAGCTCCCGATCACCAACGTCACCCCAACTCAATGGCGATCGACATTTCCTCCCATAAAGAGCGGCGAAAGGCGCCATGCCAATACTCGCCTGGAAGTTGTTATTGTAAGAGAACTCCACCAAGTGTAGATGGTCCTCCCACGAACCCTTGAAATCCAACATGCACGCCCTCAGCATGTCTTCCAAAATCTGAATCGTCCTCTCGGACTGGCCATCCGTCTGCGGATGGTACGCCGTGCTGAAACTCAGACGCGTACCCAAGCTCTTCTGCAAACTCTGCCAGAACTGAGATGTGAACCTCGTGTCTCTGTCAGACACGATACTCACGGGGACTCCATGAAGTCGCACAACCTCCTGCACGATTCATGTTACATCACTATACAACTAGGAAAAGGAAATAAAAACGGAGAGTAAAAAGAATTTTACCTCCATATATCTCCTTGCTAGCGCCTCAGTGGACTGTCCCACTCGGAACGGAATAAAGTGCGCAGATTTGGTCAATCGATCCACGATCACCCAAATCGCGTCATTCTGCTTCGGACTCCGAGGTAGTCCAGTCACGAAATCCATAGTGATGTGTTGCCACTTCCACTCTGGAATCGGAAGCGGTTGTAGCAACCCGACCGTACGCTGATGCTCCGCCTTCACTTGCTGGCAAACCAAGCACTTGGCCACACTCCGAGCCACGCTCCTCTTCATGCCATGCCACCAATAATTCAGACGAAGGTCCTGGTACATCTTGGTGCCACCAGGATGCACAGAATACGGCGAACTGTGTGCCTCCACCATCAACTCCTCTCTGATATCCCCAGCAGGCACACACAACCTGGCTCCAAACCTCAGCGAGCCATCCTCATGAATCAAGAAGTCAGTCCGCAGACCGGCTTCAACCTGCTCCCGAATCTTCATCAGCTTCGGATCCTCAGCCTGGCCAGCCTTAATCCGATCCACGATCGTAGACTGCACCTGCATGTACATCAACGAAGAAACCTCCCCAGGAAGAACAACCTCAATCCCAGATTCGCAAAAATCCTGCTGCAATCTCCACTGCGAGGTCAAAATCATCACCGCTGGAAGCCTACTCAAAGCTTCAGGAACCACATTCACCTTGCCAGGGTGAAACTGCAAATCAATATCATAATCCGCCATAAGCTCCAACCATCGACGCTGTCGCATGTTGAGCTCCTTCTGAGTGAAAATGTACTTCAAGCTTTTGTGATCGGTGAAAATCTTCACTTTCTCACACAGCAGGAAGTGCCTCCAAATCTTAAGAGCAAACACAACGGCAGCCAACTCCAAATCATGCGTCGGATAATTCTTTTCATGAACCTTAAGCTGACGAGACGCATATGCCACAACATGTCCGTGCTGATGCAACACACAACCGAGACCCTTGCCAGAAGCATCGCAAAAGATCTCAAATCCACCGCTGCGATCAGGCACGACAAGAATAGGGGCCGTCGTCAACCTCTCCTTCAGAACGCCAAAAGCACTCCCACAATCATCTGACCAAACAAAAGCAACATCCTTCCGCGTCAACCTGGTCATCAGCTCAGTAATACGAGAAAAGTCCTTAATGAAACGCCGATAGTAACCAGCAAGTCCAATAAAACTCCGAATCTCAGACGCAGACGACGGAACAGGCCACTCCCTGATGGCCCGAATCTTCTCGGGATCCACCGAAATACCATCTCCAGTCACCACATGCCCGAGAAAAGCAACTCGATCCAGCCAAAACTCGCACTTCAAAAACTTAGCATACAAACGATGCTTCCTCAAAATCTCCAACACCGTCCTTAAGTGCGAGGCATGCTCTTCCTCCGACTTCGAATAGATCAGAATGTCGTCAATAAAGATAACGACAAACTTATCCAAAAAGTCGTAGAAAATCAGGTTCATCAGATTCATGAAAACTGCGGGCGCGTTAGTTACGCCGAAAGGCATAACCACAAACTCATAGTGTCCATACTTCGTCCTGAAAGCCGTCTTCGGAACATCGTCCTTCTTCACCTTCAACTGATGGTAACCACTCCTCAAATCCAATTTAGAAAACACCCTCGAACCTCCAAGCTGATCAAAAATATCATCGATGCGAGGCAACGGGTATTTATTCTTAATGGTCACCGCATTCAACTCCCGATAGTCCACGCACATGCGACGCGAACCATCCTTCTTCTTTACCAACAACACCAGTGCTCCCCACGGAGACACACTAGGATTAATATAACCCTTCAGCAAAAGCTCATCCAACTGCTTCCGCAACTCCTCCAACTCAGCAGGTGCCATACGATACGGTGCCTTCGAAATCGGCTGCGCACCTGGAACGAGATCGATAGAAAATTCCAGAGCCCGATCAGGTGGCAAACCAGACATCTCCTCGGGGAAGACGTCGCCAAAATCACGCACCACAGCTGGCCACTCCAGCTCCATCTGCATAGCCACAGCCTCCACCGGCCTGGCCCGAAATCTGACAGGACCAAACGAACTGCTACCACGACTGAACTCAAATACTGGATGTCCGGGAATCTCGAACACCACCTTCTTCCTCCGACAGTCGATCGTAGCATAGAAGCTCGCAAGCCAGTCCATCCCAAGAACTGCATCATAGTTGATGATGTCGTGGACAATGAAGTCAGCGAAAAGCTCATGTCCACAGACCACCAACGAGCAAGAATTGCAACCACGATGCACCGAGACCACACCATTCCCTGTAACGATATTCCAACTCTTTGGAAGAGGGGATGTCGACAAGGAATGCCTCTCCACGAAGCTCCGAGAAATAATGCACATCGATGCACCAGAGTCAAAGAGGACTCGTGCAGGAAATGTGCAAACCAAAACCACACCTAGCAATCAATTAACAATTAAACCCTAGTCTAGCAAACAACCATGTTCAAGCAAACAACATAATCTACAATCAAAACCAGCTAGGAAAGTACAGCTAGATCGAGGATTACCTGCGATAACCTCGTCCACGGCTGTGCTTTCCGCAGCGGTCATCAGAAAAGCCTGCCTCCTCGGCGGAACAGCCTGCCGAAAAGCCTGCCCCTGCGGAACAAGAGCTGCCCCACGTCCAGCAGGAACAGACGCTCGCTGCTACAACGGCTGGGCAGCAATAGGTGCCTTCCAAGGCTGCTTCAACCTCGGGCACTCCCTGAGAGCATGGGCGGGATCTCCACAGGAAATACATTGCCCCAAGAACCTCCTACATGATTCCTTGACATGGCCCTCCTTGCCACAAAAATGGCAAGTCCTCCGAGCAGGCCCTACTGGCCTCTTAAACTGAACAGGCTGGTTCGGCCTGAATCCAGGTCTAACCACAGCTCTCGCCTGTTCCACAGGCCTCTTCCCAATACCAACAACAGACCCTCTCCTCTGGTTCACGAGCAGCTCCTGCCTCTTGGCAGCGACCAGAACCTTCTGATAAGACTCCTGGTCAGAAGAGGTCACAAAACTCTGGAGCTCCGAAGCAAGCCCCTGCAGGAACCTCTGAGCCTTCTCCTCAGCGTCCTGCACCATCTTCGGTGCAAACCGACTCAGCCTCATGAACTCTTGGTGATATAGGTCCACCGATGAGTTCCCTTGCTTCAAATCGATAAAACGCTGCAGCATCTCTTCCCTGGCAGCCTTCGGAAAGAACTCACCCTCAAATCTAGCCTTGAAGGTAGCCCAAGCTATCGGCTCCACCAACATCTTCTCTTCCGCATCCCACCAATTCCTGGCGTTATCCTTGAGTTGCCTCTTCGCCAAATCAACCCATCCAGCCGGGGTGATCTTGGCCATCTTCAGATTATCCTCGATGTTCCGAATCCACTCATCGGCCGACAGAGGACCCTCAGAACCATCAAAAAACGCAGGACCCAGCTCCCGAAATTGCTTCGCTCCCGGCTCAGAGCGAGGGGCATCCGGAAGAGCCCGGGCAGCTCGAGCAAGTGGAGCATTCTGGACTTGCAAAAGCACGCCCTGCTGCACTTGCATCATCTGCATCATCATCCGCATCATCTCACCGTTGGTGGGTTCCCGCTCAGGCTCCTCATCATGAGGGAGCGCACCACTGCCCCCACCACGGGTGAAACGCCTTCCTGCCATCTAATGACACAGAGAACGAATCAAATTAGACTCATAGCTTATGACTCGGACGTCGAACTTAATTTATTGGACATTCTAATATTATTATCGCTATTCCAAAAATCGCAGTTACAGAAGGGGACCTGCATGGGCCACCACTAAAACCTGTCACGCCCCGCTTCCCTGAAATGGAGGCGAGACGTGAAAAGGTCCGCACGAGAGTGGTGCTGTGAAGCCCCAAACCCGATAAGCGTCCATAAAACATAAACAGGTCACTGTAACCACAACGGAATAACAACAATAACACAAGGGGAGACATGAAATAAAAATCTCACATCTCATAAATTGTCCAACATGAAAAATGAGTTCAACATCCAGAAAAGCCACCAGGCTAAAAGAAAAGAGTCTAAAGGCCCAGAACAAGGCCAACAAAAGCAACGACATAACAAAGTATAGGTGCTACGCACCGATAACAAAAAAACTGTCTAACAAAAGTAAAACACGACGAAGACACTAGGACTGGTCCCCAGTGTCCACGTACTCCCCGTCAAACACAAGCTCGGGCTCGGCGTCAGCAAACACCTCGTCCTCAACAAGGTACTCAGGCTCGGGATCTAACATGTGTCACCCAAAAGAGTAAAGGGGCACATGTCAGCAAGTCTAAAAGACTTGGGCAAGGAAACTGAAAGTGAGGCATCTAGCAACCTAGCAGTTATAGTATTTAGAAATGACATGGCAGTTAAGTATGATGTAACAGTTTAAAAGAGAGGCAAGCATGCACAATGTAGCAAAAGCTACCAAATCACTAATCACTTATCATTTAACACTTATCACTTATCACTTAACACTTAACACTTAGTGCATAGAGAGTCCACCTGCTGGCCAGCTCGTGGCTCAGTCCGCTTATCTCTATCACTATTAATCACTTGTCACTGTTAACCACTTAGTGCATAGAGAGTCCACCTGCTGGCCAGCTCGTGGCTCAGGCCGCTTATCTCTATCACTATTAAACACCTGTGCACTAGAGAGTCCACCTGCTGGCCGGAGTGGCGGATCAGGCCAACTCGGGGCTCAGTCCGCTTATCTCTTACCCCACCCATATGTGTCGAGCGTTGGGGTTTCCAACTCACTAAGCTCGCTTCTGGAACACGAGCCAGGAATATAATATTGTAGCGTGTGCTACGCAATCACGATGAATAATCACTATGCAATGACATGAACAGATATTTGCGTAGAGTTAATTTAAATTAAACGTGACAGGACAAATGCAATGACATGAACATATTCGCGTACCGTTAATTGAAAGTAAACATGATATGGTGATTGAGCAACATGCTAAATGTCGGAACTAGCTTCGTTGTCAAGCTAGTTCCCCAATTTGCGCCTAGGCGAGTATCATTTCGTCGCCTAGTCTCTTTTACGCCTACAACAAGCAAATGGCCTAAAACATGGCCTAAACCCTAAGAGTCAAGTTTCACTTGCCTAGCACCGGGAATGACGACCACTTCGTCACACGGATGCCAATTTACGGGGAAATCGCTGTTATGGGGAACATACAACAAACAACATTAGGGTTTCATAAAAAATGTAAATAGGTTATGAAAACAACGGTGATCGATTTCTTACCGAGAGGAGGCGGAAGAAACACTCCGGGGAACCCTAGGATCAGATCTGGAAAAGATTGGAGAAGTTTGGGGAAACTAGGGTTTTGGGGGATTTGGGGGTTTTGATGGATTTTGATGGAGATTTGGGGAAGATGAGAGGTAGATAGAGTGAATGAATGGTTTGGATGATGGATTTAGGGTTTGGAATGAAGGATTGAAGCTTGGAGGAAGATGGGGGCTCAAGGGGGAAGTTTTTAGGGTTTTGGGTCGTGTTGGAGAAGAAGAAGTCGCTTGGGTTGGGTATAAATAGGTTGGGCTGGCGGCTGCCCAGAAACTAGGGTTTTAACACTGGTTAGTCGGTCAAAGAACAACCACTGACCGACTAGTTTGGCAACTAGTCGGTCGGTCGACCAACGCGGACCGACTAAGTGTAAACAGTAGCTACAGGTGAAAATAGGATCTAGAATTAGTCGGTCCATGAACAAGTACTGACCGACTAGTTTAGCATCTAGTCGGTCGATGAACGTTCTTAGACCGACTAAGAGTAAACAGTAACTCAACAAAAATTAAGATGATGTGTTAGTCGGTTAAAGAAGCATTGCCGACCGACTAGTTTGCAACCTAGTCGGTCAACCAACGTTCTTAGACCGACTAACGATAAACAGTAGCTCAGAATAAATTTAGAAAGCCAACTAGTCGGTCCAAGAAGGATTGCCGACCGACTGGATCGTCATCTAGTCGGTCGATTCCCCTTCTTACACCGGCTAATAAGCACCAAAAGTTCCGATACGGAGCGCGGGGCCCCGGTATCGACTCCTAAGACTCCTAGGCTTGATCTATAAGTAAGATATGACCGTTATGAAGTCCGTCACGAGTGACATACTTCGAAATCGACAATCCTCAGGAAGGAACGAGAAAACACGACGAATCGATCGAAAATAAAATCTACGGAGACAAAAACCACACATGAGAAGGAAATTCACCAAAACATATATTATATTATAATAAATCCAGATACATGAAAAGCAGTCGTTACACACATTTGGTAATTTAGACAAGTTTGAGCCAAGATCCGATGAAGGAATCTTTGTTGGATATTCCACATGTAGCAAAGCCTACCGGATATACAACAAAACTTCTTCAACGATTGAGGAATCACTTCACGTATGTTTTTATGAAGATTTTGATTTTCCTCATATTGATGATGATAATGTCGATATTCTTTATGATTCTCTTAATAATGTTAAGATTAATGATTCTATTGTTGAGACTAACACTTCTAACGAAGTTGTTGAAGTTGTTCCTAGTGATACAGGTTTACCCACAGCTTATCCGACCGTTCATAACCATTCCCATAACCAAATTATTAGAGATATTGGTGTGGGTGTTCGAACGAGATCGAGAATTGAAGAATTCTCTCATTGTGCATTTGTCTCTACCATTGAGCCAAAGAACATCCAAGAAGCTTGTGAGGATAGCTCTTGGATAGTGGCAATGGAAGAAGAACTAATGCAATTCGAGAGAAACGAAGTTTGGGAACTCGTACCTCTTCCAAGTGGTCACCAAGTCATTGGGACCAAATGGATCTTTAAGAACAAGACGGATGAAAACGAGGTAATCACACGGAACAAAGCAAGGTTAGTAGCTCAAGGCTACCGGCAAGAGGAAGGTATTGATTTCGAAGAATCTTTTGCCCCCGTAGCTAGATTAGAAGCTATTAGGTTGCTTTTATCTTTTGCATCCCATAAGAATTTTAAACTATTTCAAATGGATGTTAAAAGTGCATTTTAAAATGGGTTTGTCAGTGAAGAAGTTTATGTTTCTCAACCTCCCGGTTTTATTCATGAAAAATTTCCAAACCATGTTTTCAAACTTAAGAAAGCGTTGTATGGGTTGAGACAAGCTCCTAGAGCTTGGTATGATCGACTTAAGACCTTTCTTTTGAATTTAGATTTTAAAATGGGAGAAGTTGATTCTACACTCTTCATTAAAGATTATGAAAATGACATTCTTCTGATTCAAGTTTATGTAGACGATATTATTTTCGGTTCTACTAACTTTAATCTTTGTCAAGAATTTTCCAAGTCTATAAAGGATGAGTTTGAGATGAGCCACATGGGAGAGCTCACCTACTTTCTTGGATTGCAAATTCGACAAATGGAGAATGTCACATTCATACATCAGACAAAGTACACATGAGAGCTTATTAAGCGATTCAGGATGGAATCATCTTCGAGCAAAAGGACTCCCATGAGTACTACTACTCATCTACACAAGGATGAAAGCGGAAAAGATGTAGACGTTCGTCTATATCGAGGTATGATCAGTAGCTTACTTTACTTAACCGCGGGTAGGCCTGATATCATGTTTTCCATATGCCTTTGTGCTAGATATCAAGCAAGACCTAAGGAGTCACACTTGATTGCGGTTAAACGAATATTTCGTTATCTCAATCAATCTCTAAACTATGGGTTACTTTACCCTAAATCTAGCACATATGAGTTAATCTCATATAGTGATGCCGACTTTACCGGATGCAAGTCTGACAGGAAAAGTACTAGTGGCACTTGCCATTTCTTAGGAAATTCCTTAGTTTCTTGGTTTTCTAAGAAACAGAATTCAGTGTCATTGTCCACGACTGAAGCGGAATATATTGCCGTGGGTCTTGCATGTGCGCAAGTTCTTTGGATGAGACACACTCTTAGTGACTATGGTGTCAATTGTGATACTTGCCCTATCATGGTTGATAATCAAAGTGCTATTTGTCTTTCCAAGAATCCGATACACCACTCCCGTACCAAACACATAGACGTGAGACACCATTCATAAATGATCATGTAGCTAAGATGGACATCATCTTAGAGTACATTGACACCTAAAAACAAATTGCCGACATTTTCACTAAACCTTTAAAGAAGATTCATTTGTGAGGTTACGTGGAGAATTAGGAATTATGGGTGAATTTGAAATCTAGAGGCTCAATCTTTCATGATTATTACTCTTTTTGAGCTCATATCTTTTTTGTTGCCTATCTTCATGTGCTTTATTATAATTATATGTGTTTAAGAAAGGCAATTGTGATTTAATTGATTTCATGAGTTTTTGAGTGATTTGTGTTTCAATGGATTTATTGTTTTTACATTTTTTACGATGTATTTATGATTAGAGTATAGGTCCTAGGGTGAGTGTTTTTATTCTCTGGAATTCTATCTCACTGTGCATTTTTGGACCAGGACAGACGACTGTCTTTTCTTCGACAGTCGACTGCCCTACTCTATCTCCTCAGTCTGAGAATTGGTTTCTTTCGCACAGCCGATTGATGACTGTTTTACAGTCGACTGTTATTTTAACAGGCGACTGCAGTTTAGTCATCAGGCGACTGTTCTCTCTGTCGAATTTTTTTTACAGTTCTCTTTGTCTTTTTGATGAACTGTATGGTTTCTCGACCAGTCGACTGATACGTAACTTACAGTCGACTGTCCAACGGACAGGCGACTGCCCGTTACTTACCAGTCGGCTGCCCATCTTTCTGAGCTTTATTGGTATCACTTCATCCAGTCGACTGAATTTTGTTCATCAGTCGACTGTCTTCTGCTGTGACGATTCAAGTAATTTGATCTGAGCCGTCGATTCATTGATCCAACGGCCAAGATTCATTCCTCAACTTTTATATTCGAGAGAGCCCAATCATTCCCCCTCGTCGACTCTCTCTCATCCGATTTGACCGCTTCGTATTCCCGCTCGATTTCTCTTCCAAAACCGTCGATCTTCTTCCCTTTGTGAGCCGATCTCTGCCTCCCCGCTCATTGATTTCTTCGTCGTTGCTTCTCTACTTGGTTTTCTTCTCTCTCTCTCTAGCCCTTTGTTCGCTTTGAGTCTTTCGATTTCTTCGTCTATTGTTTCTCTCTCTCTCGATCCCATGACACCCATGGGTAAGGGAAAGAGAAAGTCTTTGCTCCTAAACGACCTAGGGCACCCAAGAAACCAATAGCCAAGAATAAGAAACCCTATAAAGCCCGAACCAAGCATGCCGAGTCACCCGTGCATTCTTCCTCACAGGGTTACTCTCCTTCAGCTTCCTCTTTCGAGGCTCAGCCTTTGATCACTCGTCAGTGCAAGCCCACTGGTGTTCACATCAGTGAGCCTGCTGCTGAGAACCCCCATCACTCTCCTTCAGCTTCGAGTTCTTCAGATGAGCCTCCTGTCGTACCCCCCTCTGATCCCCTAGTTCCTGTTTGCCGAGACGATCTCTGCTTGGCAAAATTTCACTCTCTTCTAGGGATCAACCTTCTTAGGGAGCAGTACATTGCTTTCCCCGCCTTCACTGCTGAGAGGCTTTCTGACATTCTTTCTGCTACTCACCTAGCTGATCTTTTTCGCTTCTCTCAGAGCGAGTCCCCCAGAGCCTATCCATTTCTGGTGAAGCTCTTCTATGCGAACCGCGTTCGCGGTGAGTATTCATCTACCGGCATCCTCGATACTGTCGTTCAGGGAACCCACATTCAGATCACCCCCTCACTCTTAGGGACTATTCTTAGGATTCCCTCTGATGGTTCCCTTCCCACTGATATCTGCATCTCTGATATTGACGACCTTGACCAGTCTGTCCTCCGGGATATGTTTCGAGAGGTACCTTTAGCCCTTGATTCGGATGTCAGGTCATCTATGTTCTCTGCTAGAGGTTGGGCTGTTCACCTAGTGGTAAAGTCCAACATCCTACCGAGGTATGGATCATCTGATCAGCCGTCTCAGGATATCCTGAAGTGTATGTATGCTATCTTCTCTGGCATGCCCGTGAACTGGGCCGATATCCTCCTTGATAGGATGGACAGGGTTGAGTTCATGACCTCCTTGTCACATTACTTACGGTGGTCTTCTGATTCGTGTCTTCCGTCATTTTGGTGTTGATTTGACTCGTTACGAGCCCATGCCCTTTGGTGCTCTCCTCGACGCATCTGCAAAGTTGAAATCTTCTTCGGCTCTGCAGACTGCCTCGAAGAAGAGGAAATCCACTTCAGCTCCATCCTCATCCACTATTCCTCATGCTGACCTGCCTTCATCCTCTGCTCCACCATCTTGTGACATTCTTTTGGAGATGGTCTCTGGTATTTATAGATTGTTGTCCCTCTCTTTCCTCCATCAGGGAATACCCTTCCCTGAGGATCTGAGACAGTTTGTTCCCCAGCTTCATGTTCCTCCTCAGCCCACTGATGTCGTTGAGCCTCCTGGTGTAGCTTCTACTCAGGATGTTGCTGCTGCTGATGATGCTGCTACTGTTGCTCCTTCTGACCCTCCTCCAGAGGATACACCTGATGTCTCAGAGCATGCTTCTTCTTCTGCAGCCCCTGGAGACGCTCACTCTTAGATAGGTGTTTGAGTGGTGTTAGTTTGGTGATGATTGTATTTTGATGTATGCTGGATGATGTTGTCTTTGACTTTATATATATATATATGGTGATATACTTTGCTGTCGTCATGATGTTGTATTTTTTTTTTGTCTTGATCATGATGTATCTTTTTGTGATGGCCATGTAGATGTCCATCCGTTGATGTACTCATCTTCTATATATCTATATATGATGTTGCTGTTTATCTTGTGTCACACTATGCTATAATGCTTATCTTATCTGTGTGATGATTGTTATGTTGTCTCCATGTATCCTATACTCTCTCTGATGTACTTTTGAGACAATATATGATTTTGGTATTCGATTTTCCATGCTATCTCTGGTATGATGCATTTGTGAAATCTCTTTTGGATTTTTTGTGTGTGTATATCTAATGTTGATATTGGACTTCAATTCCACTACTAACATGTGTTTATAATGTGATTTTATGAGTTTTTGATTCGATATATCTTTATACTCATTGATTGTTGTTAGTTCGCATTTAGCACTATTATTGTTGTTGTTATTTGCTCCCACCTTTTTGGATAATGCCATAGGGGGAGAGAAATAAACATACAAGATTCATAATGGATGTGCTAAGTAGTATGTTCTAACACTTGAATCTAAGATTTATGTTGCCTTAGATTCAGGGGGAGTAAGATTACAATGAATATGGATTTTAATTCCTAGATTTCTTGAATTAAATTCATACATATCTCACTCATTTGCTTTAATTGATATGTAGATGCCCAAATATTTGTTGACTAACTTGATTGGCATATATGTAGGGGGAGTAAGGTTTCTTTGCGCACAATTATTTATCTTTTTGTTTATGCTTGTTTGTCATCATCAAAAAGGGGGAGAATGTTGAGTATTGGACTTCTCCCTACTTGGTGTTAATGATGAGCAAACATAAATACTTGTGACTAATCCCCTATTTTGCAGTTAATCCATTGTCTAAGCTAATTATGAAGATCTACTAGCAATGGATGACTCACAAACTTCATTGAAGGCAAATGACATGAATTGGATGATCGTAGATTATGATTGAAGCTCCGTGAAGACTTCAAGCTCATACGATGGAAAGAAGAGATTATTCGTCAATGTTATTTTTCTTTTATCTCTTCTAGTATGTAGCTTAGAAGTATAACTTTGATGGAGCACTCACACACACTACATTCAGTCATAGGACTTCATTAGATCAATTGTCATTTGATCCCAATTCATTTCTTTATTGATTGTACTAGGATTGTTTATAACAGCCGATTGCTGAACAGTTTACAGTTGCCTGTCTCAAAAACAGTTGACTGTGTTTTGTTATACGGTCGCTTGATATTCACAGACTATTACAATATAGTTTTGGGCCTTCTCTGATTATTTCGCATAGGCTACTGATGAACGATTCATAGGCGCCTGTCCAAGTGACAGTCGACTGTGTTTTGTAAATCGGTCGCCTGTCTATCCTTGCCCAAACTCTGTTTGATCTGACTTTTACGGCCAGTCGACTAATGATGTATATACAGTCGACTGTCTCTTGGTTCAGTCGACTGTCTATGCTGCAACAGTCGTCTGTCTGTAAGTCATTTCTTTAACTCAGCTCTCTGGAAATTTCTCAGGCTTTTGACAGTCGTCTGTTTAAGGATTTACAATCGCCTGTTCTGATTAACAGTCGACTGTATTCCTTGCATCAGTCGTCTGTCCTGTTACTTGTGAGATCTCCAGTATTTGTCTAACTTACCCATCTCTCGGCCAGTCGCATGTCGAAGAAATTACAGTCGCCTGTTGGTTTAACAGTCGACTGTCTTTGCTTCATCAGTCGACTGTCCACGTGGTAAGTTACTGTTATGAATTCTCACCTACCCTTGCTGACTGTGCATCAGCCGACTGTGGTCTGTGCAACAGTCGACTGTCGCAAGTTCAGATTCTATCCGTTGAGATTTTTCTCACGGATTCCAATTGGGTTTTTGCCTAAACTGTTTTGTGGATTTGAGAAAGCTATAAGTAGAGCTTCTACTGTTCCATTGGAAGGTTACTCATTCATTGCAAAATCTCTCAAGCTTTCATTTCCAAAGATCAAAGTTCTCAAATCCAAAGCCCTAAGTATTTCCAAATCTTGTTCTCTTGCTCTCCAACCTAGAACCAAAGAGTGATCTTCTAGGCAATTGGTGCAGTAAAGAGAAAGGGCGTTCTCCTCTCTTCCAAGAGAGTTCTTCAACACACATCACACTCCTCCTTCAAGTTCTACTTCAAGGCATAGGTGATTGTAATTGTTGTTTTCATTATTTCATAATATTCGTTATTTGAGTTGTGCTCTCGGTTGTGAGAGTGGTTTTGCTTGCTCCCTGGTTGTGGGAGTCAAGGACATCGATTGTATTCGATTGCACTTGTAGGCTTGCTACAAGTGGGCTTTAAGGAAACCTCAAGTTAGGCTTCTAACTTGAGTATCCGGTGGTATCCGGGTGGTAGGGACGTAGGATTACCGGGAACAAGTCGGGAGTTGACTTGGGTAATCCGAACCCTTGAAACATCTCTGCGTTTGCATGTGTTGCTTTTTTGGGTTGTTTTTCTATTCCGCACTATTTGTTGGAGTGCATTTTATTTGGCGTAAATTCCTTTTAAATTTGCATAAACACTATTCAACCCCCATTCTAGTGTTTTTCCCATAGATAGGGTCCTTACAACTGTATGTTCATTTTCTATTCCTGTTGCTTGGTAGTATACTTGAAATGACCGGGAGGTATATTCCCTAACATTTACCAGACTTATTTTCCTTATTTGATTGTCTGGAAAATGTGCCAGCTACATTTTTATTTGTGCTAATAGCTTTGGAAAAGCTAGGTTGCGGGTCATTAGTAGACACACAATCGAGTATTTGAGGATGCAATTACCAGCACAAAAAGTACCATAATAGCCCACTAGGGGTGGATTTGTCCACATCAATCTCCTTATTTTTCTTTCGAGGAAGCGTGGAGATTCTTTTGTCAGATTTTAATAGAGATGGCCTTGTAATTTGTTTTTCCCTTTTAAGGGATGCGAGGGAATTCTCCCTTCTGAAGAATCTTCTGGTTCTTCAAGTCATACTCATAGGATAAGATGCGGTGCATCATCACTGATCCAGGGTGGCCAAGTCTATCATGCCAGAGTAAAAACTTGGCTGATGTCGGGCACTTCAGGTGCTCCGTTTAAATCTGCTTCCTCTCTCCGAATCTTTGTATGGTAGAGGCTGTAAGGCTCTCAAAACGTTCAAGTATGGATTTTACTCCTTTTCTTGAGACGTTACATACAGTAATTTGTTTTTCAGTACATGTGCTTTTCCAATTGAAATCCATTGAAACGGATGTCCTTGAAACTTAGAAAGTTTCTTTTAGAATTCGGAGAGATTAGTGTATCATTATTTTTGTTTCTGTGTCATTTGGGGGCAACAGTGTTGCATTCCCTGGATCTTCAATATGGCCCTTATGTTGGGCTTTGTATTGAAAGATCGTATGTGTTTAGTGTCTACTAATCAGTCATGAGAGCATTTCATCTATTAAGAGATGAATATATGTGCACATTTCAGAGAAAACATTTTCATTCAAAATCAAATTACATAATATGAAAGCTTTCATAACATGAAATGTTCTAAACAGTTTGCTAAGATAAAAATAGAAGGCTAATCAAGCAGGTCATCATGTTCGAAGTCGTCAGCTGTAAACTTGATTGGAGCATTAGAGGTCATCAAGTTTGTTTCAGCTTTATTTTTCTTGTTCTCTTTATACAAATCCTGGAGATGTTGCGGAGTTTTGCACACTCTGGACTAGTGGCCTTTCATGTCACAGTTATGTCACTGGTCTTCCCATTCCCTCTTGGGCGGGGTGCATTATTTCTATTGATGTCATTTCTGCTCCAAGTGAACTTTCGCTTACTTTCATTTCTTCGTTGCTGGACTTGGCCCCTAGCCCTTTTGTTCTGTCCCCCTTTACGTGGTCTTTCTTTTCGTTTGTTGTCCCTCTTCTTTCGAGAAGAAGAGGCATTATGAGCTTCTGGGAGGGGGCAGTGTCAGGGGGCGCATGTTGTGAGTGGCGAGGAGAAGCTCTATGTTTTGTGCAGCCATGAGTAAACATGACAGCAGTTCAGAATACTTGGTGAACGTGCGTTCACGGTATTGTTGCATTAGTATCACATCTTTTTCATGGAAGGACGTATACGTCTTTTCCAGCATGCGATCTTCTGAGACTTTTTCACCACACAACTTCAGGCGTGAGGTGATGCTAAAGAGAGCTGAGTTGTACTCAGCTATGTACTTAAAGTCCTGCAGTCTTAGGTTCTCCCACTCATATCGTGCCCTTGGTAGTATAACATCTTTCTGATGTTTATATCTATTCTCAAGGACAGTCCACAGCTCAAGTGGATCTTCGACCGTAAGGTATTCAGCCTTTAGGGTCTTGTCCACAAGGCGGCGAATATAAATAATTGCTTGGGCCTTTTCTATATCGCTTACATTTTCATTATTAGTCACATCAGAAATGAGGGACTTTGTCCGCATATTAAACTTCACATCGAGCTACCAGCTCAGATAGTTTCTTCCTGATGCATCCAGCACTTCCAAATCGACACTTGCGATTTTAGCCATTTTATCTAGCAGAGCACAAATATGCTTGAATTAATAACTTAAACATAAACATTTTCATTTGGAGGCAATTTTAATATGAAGGGCTAATTGCGTGGATCTGCCAGTCCCACATAAATAAGAGTCCAAAGTCCCATTACAGTCCATATTACACAAATGAAAGCTTTAAAAAGAAATTACAACTTTGGAAACCCCGTGGGTCCCATATAAGATCTTCAGCTTCAATTGTGGCCTCCGTCTCCATGGAAAAAGGTCTTCGGTCTTGGACATTTACATAATTTCCTCACTACAATTTCTCTCAAAAGTAAAAGAAAAGTGCAGGAAAATAAAATGTAGGACTTAAACAGCCGATCCAAAAACCGTAATTAGCCATCCATACAGAAATTTTGTGCTCATCAAACATTTTCACCAGACATGTTCATCATAGGCATCACATGCATTAATATTCACAGAGATGGATAAACAATTTAATTACTTAATGATTATTGGACCACTGGGCAACGTCATACACGGTTAGGTTAACGGCAGAGCGGTCGCAGGATCTTCCTAATTATTAAGTTTTTTAAAAAAAAATATGCACAACCATACACAGTTTATCCGCAGAATAAGCCAGAATGATGCAAAGCATATAATAATGATTTTACAGAGGAAATCATTTAATGCAAGGGTTGTGCTAGTTGGGTTTATCCAAAGAGATTGGACAAGAGCCCAATAATTTGACATGTTCTTTGTAAAAGGAAAAAGTTTTCCTTTTTAATTTATCCCCAAATGGATCCCAAAGAGTCTCCAAAAGTCCCCTGTATTGCCTCATAATTTTTCATGATTTTTCATGAATTTATGGGCCCCCAAACACCTTTTTTACTCAATTTTAGTTCCCAATTTCCTTTTTAAGGCTTATTTATAGCCTCCCCCCTTCTTTTTTTCCTTTCTTTCTTTGTTTTTTTGAAGAAAAACTGGCCTACGGGTCTGAAGCCCGCAATTTGGCTGCGGGCTTCAGGCGCACAGTCAGAAATTTTTTTTGAAAACACAGCCTGCGGGTCCGCAAGGTAGTAAGATTTTTGTTTTGTTTTTTTTGTTGTATCTGGGCTTTAGACTCAGTAGGGTTAGGGGCGGCGGCTAGGGTTAGCCGCCACCCCTTTACTACTGTCGATCGGGGGAAGGAGGGGGGGTCACGACCACCCCCTGCTGGGGGGTGCGGCCGCGGGGCGCCGCCACCCCCGTGCAGGAGGTGCGACGGCAGGGCGCCGGTCGCCCCCTGCAGGGGGGTTGCGGCTATGGACGGGGGGGAGGGTCTACACAAGAAAAAACCTTAAAATTTGATTTTTGGGACAATCCCCATATCGATCTTGCGAGATTTAGGGGTAGTTCAATCATACGTATGATAAAATCATCGTTTTAGCGATTTTTACCTCTATATCCGTCTTCCGGATAGAGCGACGGTTGAACGAAGCCCTATGAAGATGACGACGCTTGATTGAGGAAGCCTTGCATCGCGCGTGTGGATCTCCCGTCTCCCTTCGCCTTCGCAACGACAGGAAAAAAATTTTTGTGGAAAATTTTTAGAGGCTCGTGCTGATAACATGTTATGAATCAACTACTGGGGAAGGAACCCCAACCCTTTATTTATAGGCAGGATAGGAGAGTAGAAAGATAGGATACAAAGATATTGGCGTATATCTAAGATACCTGCAATCCTAACCGATTCTGGTATTTCTATTCACAACAATTTGAACACTAATTGAGTTAGAATTCATTTTTATGTTTTTCCTTTTTGTATGAGTTCCATAATAATTATGGTTCTAAACTTCTAATTTGGACTACAATTATAGGTAGATTAAAGGTAGAGTTCAATTTGATTTAGGAGTTTATTTGTTAGTATAAATTTACAGTATTGAATCCAATTGCATCAATGAGTTTTTAAGATCTGCGAGAGTTCACAGTGGGATCGAGTTTTTTCTTGATAACTTCTGAGTGTTTTTGCAGAAATATGTTCTGATGAGAGATGAAATTTAAATATTAAACCTATTTTTCTTTCAAATTTTAATTGTCATAACAAGTATCGATCGATGCACATATTCAAATCTGAAGAAAGTAATCAAACTTAACGACCCATAACTCAAACTTAGAATATCTGTATGGTAAATAAACATTCCATACATAATTCATGACCGAATGCTTTTTTCAAACGTTTCATTACTGAAGTTTAGTACGCAATCTAAAATAGTAAACACATGGGAATAATAATCAACACAGCACGACACATGGTCATTGGTAACACAGTTCGGTACGCACACCTACATCTGCGGGGCATCGCCCAGAAATTCAAATTACTCCACTAAAATAATGATAATTACAATCACCAATACTATTTGATACCAGGGGAAACAAACTCCCACTCAATACAAACTGCAAGGGTTGATATCAATCAACCCCGTGGTGTAATTTGCGTAAGCTCCCCTTGCGTGCAAGATCCCCTTGCAATACTGACCAAGATCAACTTCCTTGATCCGCTACCTCAGTAGTCGTCAGCCTCCTCCCGGAGTTTGATATCGCCTTCGCAAAAGCTGATCTTCCAAAGCAATGACGCTAACGCCAATCCAACTTCCAACTTTACTTCACTCCCACTTTGAAGTTATTAAGTTGTTAATAACAATTCCTCCGGTAGAATCACTGAAGATTGGCCGAACAGCCCAGAGCACAGCTAGGCGAGATAAAGCAGTTAATATAGAGATCTTAGCCGACAAACAGATCTGAAGCCAAACGAGTATCCTTAGCCATTATTTAACAGCTTCAACAAATATAACCATTAGAACCACCTGTCCCGCACTGAAAGAGAAGATCTGAATCTGATCAACAAACACGATAACTTCTTATCTCCAATAACTACAAATCTATTACGACGAGGTCTCATCTTCAAAAGTCGCAATACAAACGGCTATATAGAATGTCCACGCAGACTGATCTCAAAAGTGTGAACAACTAGTTCAACATTTCATATGACACAATGTTCAACATTTCATAAGTACACATTGTGCCACGGTCACAAATGTTGAACAATAAGTTCAACATTTCATACGACATATTGTTCAACATCCCACATGAACCATTGTGCCACAAATGACAAACAACAGACTTAACAATATCCCCCTTTGGCTTTTAGTGGCACAATCAAACCGAATAATATCTGACACCATCATATGCATATAATAGACTGAAGAGACAAAGTCGAGAAGTAGACATACCAGTCATTAATAAGAACACCAGAGATACCACTGTACTTCAACATGTAGATCATACAACACAAAAAATACTCCCCCAAGATGTTCAAGAAGTTACAGATCACAGATCAGACAATAGTAACACCAACATCAGATCACCACCACAACATATCACCATATCAAAACACTATCTCCCCCTTTTGACACCAAAAGTCAAAGGTCATACCTCGTTAGAAGACACTTTAGCTTGGAGCTGAACAATCCTTTCCTGGAGAAAAATTCTCTGAGCTTGAAGAAGAACTCTCTGGCCATCAAGCATATCCAGCTGATCATCTACAGATTTGACAGCCCTCTGAAGCACCAACATGTCATCCAGTAAATCTTGCACAGAGACCTTTGATGATGAAGTCCTTTTGCCAGTAGATTTCGAGGCAGATGGAGGAGAAGTAGATGAGGAAGGCACAGAGGACACAGGAGCCGAAGGAAGAACAGATAAATCATCAATTTTGCTGGCTATTGACTTGGTAGTGAAGCTGATCAAGTCACATGACACTGGAAGTTTAGAGGAGTCTGGGCAACCCCTTGCGAAAAAAGTATCATGGAAATGAGGGAGGCATGAGGCAGTGAAGTATTAGGTGCAGAAGACTCTGATAGAGAAAGGATGGAATCAAAAATAAGTCGACCCAAATTGAAAGATTTCTTAGTTCCGACAGCAAACAATAATTTGCACATAGCCTTGGTGACAATCGACATGTTGGACGTTGGAAGCCAATTACGGGTGGCAATGCGATAGAGTAAAAAGAACTTAACAGTCAACGCTGAGGAAGGAAAGGAAAACGATTTTGGCCAACACATAAATTACCCTCCAGTGGCTGTCTGGATGAATAAATCATAGTCTTCACCAACAGAAACACCATAAGAAGGGAGGTTCTGATTGCACGGCCACTTTAGTAGTTTGTTGATGACAGCATGGGAGAAAGAAATAATATTGCCTCGAATAAAAGTCCAGAAATCCCATTTAGATGCAGAATCCGTAGAAGACTTGGAGAGGTTACAACAGAATTCTTGGACCAGTACTGGATAAAAAGTCTTAAAGCAGCTTGCTGCTTGGAAGAGATCAATGTCCTTGAGAAAGACTAAGAAGTGAGTCTTTGTAAAGGATGAGACAGCAAGAGACTTTTCACCAAAGATAGATCGCTCTGAATAGACATGCCATCGATTCTGGCAGGACTTATCAAAAAATTGCTTGGATAAAGCCCTAGATGCAGACACAGCAGAGGGGAGAAAGAGCCTGAGCCACCAGACCTCTTGAGTTTCTTAGAGGGAGAAATATTGCATGATCTGGATGAAGCTTTGCGCTTGAGAGACTCAGATCTAGTTTTGCGAGGGTGAGACACAAAAGGATCCATACTAGGAGCAGCAGTCATCATGGGTTCCTCTTCTTGAGCACTAGCAGTCGATCTGACATAAGATCCAACATTCGACGTGGGTTCAACATTTTCACATGGAGTAGTGGACAGTCCAGCAGTAGGAACACTCACCACCGCATGATCAGAAGCTATCAATACTAGAGTAGCTTCATCAACAATTTTTGAAGCTCCTGTTCCTACTTCCATGTCAACCCCATCATCCTTCCCTCAAGAACTCAAATTATTATTTCTCTCATCCAATGAGTGAGAAGCATTATGTATAACATCCTAAGAAGCCGTCAGCCCATCATCATCCGTATCAGAAATGCACATGTCACTTTGACTATCAACATTGTGTGCAAAATCAGGAGCAGCATGAATAGAAGGTCCTTCACCAATATCCAGATCAACAACACCCACATTGACATGATAAGACTCAACATCTTCGTCAAAGTCTCTATTAGGGACTTCTCTAGTCATGGAAGGCTCAGAGTCGGAGCCATCCAACACAACAATATCATAGATTTTGACAGAAGGTTCAGGTGGATTCCAAGTCTTAAGAACATCCAGGTCATCAAAAGGAACTCTTACACTAATCAATTTACCTTCGACGTCTTTAAGAAAGAAAGAACCAAAACTAGCATCAGATAAATTCATCCAAGAGATATTCAATTTACGTCATGTCCGACAAAGATACCAAAACCAGTCATCCACAGTTTCTAGATGGGGAACCTGATCATCTTCTTCAGACTTTGACATCGGCGACTTAATCGGAGAACAAGGATCAACAAGAATTGGGGGAAAAAGTACCATAGCCAAATTCGATATAGAACCTGGTTGCATGTTGACAACAGACAATGGGGATGAAGAAGTAGAGGAAATACCAACAGATGAAGCCCTAGGAGCGCGAGGAATCGTCCATTTCCGTTTGAAGCGAGACGAAGAAGACGAGACGAGAACCTGCTGCGGAGATGCAGCCTGACGGGAGGAGCGTCGAGGATTTGGGAAGGATTTCTCAGTCCGAGCACGACCCATTTTGCAAGAAAGGCTAGAAAGAACCTTGTCGAAGTATCAAGAATCAAGAACCCTAAAAAACACTGAGCAGCTCTTCTTTTTGCAAAGCTCAAGAAATGATGACCGCTGTGAGAACAAAAAGGGGTGAAATAAATGCGGAAAAAATAAAAAGAATACCAGACACCAGAACCCCTTCCTTAGTTGCAACATAATGTACAACATTATGTGTAACAATATGTCCAACATTAGATACGACGCATCCCAAGATCTTGTCGTAACTCCTCAAACCTACTAGAGTCCAGGGGCTTTGTAAAAATGTCTGCCAACTGACTGGTAGTCTCTATATATTCCATGACAAGCACCTTCTTTTCAACCAACTCTATGATGAAATGGTGTCGAATGTCGATATGTTTGGTCCTTGAATGTTGAATAGGATTCTTGGAAATGTTTATTGCGCTCTGGTTGTCACACAGAATGGTCAACACCTCTTGATCAACACCGTAATCAGTCAGCATTTGTTTCATCCACAAGAGTTGAGTACAACAGCTCCCTGCTGCAATAAATTCAGCCTCAACGGTTGGCAAGAAAATCGAATTCTGCTTTTTACTATACCAGGAGACTAAGTTGTTTCCAACATAGAAACACCCTCCTGTGGTACTCTTTCTATCATCAGCATTACCTGCCCAATCAGCATCACTATACCCTGATAGAAGTGTATTGGTATCTTTAGAGTACCAAATGCCATAGTCAGCAGTTCCACTTACGTACTTGATTATGTGTTTTACAGCCGTGATGTGAGATTCTTTAGGACAGGCTTGATATCAGTCTCACACCCCAACACTGAACTGATGTCAGGTCTACTCGCTGTTAAGTACAATAGACTTCCTATCATGCTCCTGTACAAAGTGACCTCTACTTGTTTTCCACCATCATCCTTCGAGAGCTTTTCAGTAGTAGCCATAGGCGTGCGAACTTGGCAGGCTTTCTCCAGACCGAACCTCTTAACAAGATTCTTAGCATACTTACTCTGGGATATAAACAGACCATCGCTAGATTGTTTAACTTGAAGACCAAGAAACATATTTAACTCACGGACCATACTCATTTCAAACTCTTTTTGCATAAGATCGATAAATTCACGTACTAGTTGCGGTGAAGTAGATCCAAAGACTATGTCGTCAACATAAATCTGTGCAACTATGACCGTAGATCTGGTTCTCTGGACAAACAACGTCTTGTCTGCTCCCCCTCGCTCATAGCCCTTTTTAAGAAGATATCTGGTCAGTCTCTCATACCAAGCTCTTAGAGCTTGCTTAAATCCATAAAGAGCTCTCTTCAATCGATAGACATGGCTAGGCAAGAATGTGTCTTCAAATCCCTTTGGTTGTTCAACATATACCTCCTCATTTAAAATGCCATTTAGAAAGGCACTTTTCACGGCCATCTGATGAAGCTTGAAGTTGAAACTACATGCCACGGCGTGAAGTAATCTAATAGATTCCAAACGGGCCAGTGGTGCCAAAGTCTCGTCAAAGTTAATTCCCTCGATCTGAGTGTATCCCTGAGCTACCAGACGAGCTTTGTTACGCGTGACATTCCCTTTTTCATCCGTCTTATTCTTGAAAATCCACTTAGTTCCAATGACATTCATCCCTTTTGGTCTCTCAACAAGGCTCCAGACGTCATTACGCTGAAATTGATTCAGCTCCTCTTGCATTGCCATCACCCAGAAATCGTCGAGTAATGCTTCTTTAACATTCTTGGGTTCAACACTAGATAAGAAACAAACATATCCAGCAAGATTACGATAATTTACCTGACTAGTGCCTCTAGTGCGAAGACCATCTTCAACATTCCCAATGACAAGTTCAAGAGGATGATTTCGTATAACTTTTGTAATCCCTCTTGAGGAATGTACTTCATTTCCATCTGATTGCGATTCCTCAACGGATGTTGTTCCCTGAGAAGTACCATTCTGACCACTACCCACTTGTGTTAAGTACCATTCTGACCACTACCCACTTGTGTTGAATCAAATGTTGTAACATTTTGTTCAACATTTTCATCCTCTTCATTACTCTCTCCTTGAGAACCAGGCCCCCCATGAATAACAACTTCACCCCGCTTGAAGTCATCTACAACAACATTGATATACTCCATCAAAACATCAGTGCAATGATTCAGTACCCTGAAAGCACGATTGTAATAGAGTATCCAAGAAATGTCCCTCTATCACTCTTAGCATCGAACTTTCCCTTAGAGGTTCGATCCTGCAAAATGTAACACTTGCTTCCAAATACATGAAAGTAAGAAACATTGGGGTTTTTACCTTTCCAGATCTCGTAGGGAGTTTTCTCCTTTCTGGGTCTCAGATACACTCTATTTATGGTGTAGCAAGCAGTGTTGATCACTTCTGCCCACAATTTAGTACTGAATTTCCTGGCGTTCAATATCACGCGAGCCATCTCCTGTAGAGTGCGATTCTTCCCCTCAATAATTCCATTCTGTTGAGGGGTCTTAGATGCAGAAAACTCATGTAGTATTCCCTCTGCTTCACAGAAATCAGCAAACAAGTGATTTTCAAACTCCTTACCATGGTCAATGCGAATTCTGATAATCTTTCCAATAGTGACTCCTCTCTCCGTCTGAAGGCGGGTGCAGAGCTTCTTGAAGGCATTGAAAGCATCTGACTTTTCTTTGAGAAAATCTACCCAAGTGAAACGAGAGAAGTTATCAACACAAACATAAATGTACTTCTTACCTCCCATGCTGACTTCCGTTGTGGGTCCTATCAGATCCATGTGTAGCAGCTCCACATTCTTAGAGGTGGTGATGGTCTGAAGTTGTTTATGACTAGTTCTCTTCTGTTTTCCCAGCTGACAAGGACCGCAAACCCCTTCTATTTTCTTGGATATGACAGGTATCCCTCGAACGGCTCCGACTCTGGTAATTTCCATCAAAGTTTTGTAATTTACGTGACTAAGTTTTTGATGCCATTGTTTGGAGACTTCAACACTAGCAGTGAGACATCTGTTAGCTTCCTGAAGTAGATAGCAATTGTCAGCCGATCGTTTCCCAGTTAGAATGTTAATCCCAGCTTCATTCAGTACAACACACTCGTCCTTAGTGAACTGAACAAACAATCATTGGTCGCATAATTGACTTATACTAATCAGGTTTAATCAGGTTTGCCTTTAAGTCTTGAACATGCATGACATCCTTCAGAGTAATAGATCCAGTCATCTTCAGCTCTCCCATCCCAATGACTTTGCTTCTCTGGCCATCACCAAAAGTAACATGTCCTTTATTACCTGTAGTGTACTCGAGAGAAGACCCCGATTTCCTGTCATATGTCGGGAACAACCGCTGTCGAAATACCACATATTTTCCGAGAAGGCAACCATGGAGGTGTAGGCAACTAGGCTATGAATTTTTAACTTCCTTACCCGTTTCTTTATGAGCCTTTTCTCCTGATGTCCTGTGTTTCTTCCTTCACGTTGGTGTCTCATACGACTGAAGCACCTATTCTCAGTGTGACCTTTGCATTGACAGTAATTACACACAAAGTACCTGAGTGTAGCACTCTTTTTGTGTTCATCCTTTTGACTACCTTGCTTGAAGTGTCTATTCTTGTTCTGACTCTTGACAGTTCGACCATGTACTTCCTTGGTTGACTGAAAATAGCATCCTCTATTGAACCCTACGCCCGTACGATCTCCGGATACTTTCTCCATGCTTAGAATGTCATCAAGCTTAGTCTTACCAGAGTTCCATTTGTTAAGAACGCTCTCTGCCTTCTCGGCTCTAAGCAGTGTTCTCCTGAGTTGTCCTTTTAGATTTCTGAATTCTAGGCTCTAGCTTGATCTCTGCTAGTTGAGCTATAGCCTCTTCCCTTTCTCCTTTCAGTCTAGTATTTTCTTTCTTCAAGGACTATTGATCTCACAGATCTTCATCCAATTTGCAAATATAGTTTGATATGCAGATCGAATATCAACTTCGTCAACTTCCTCATCCTCACCTGTATCTGAAGTAGATTCACTGTCCGATGTTGCACTATATGTTATAACATTCTTCTTGACATTCTTACATTTATCCTCCAACATGGTGTGAGTTGTGCCCACACTTGGTCCAACATTGCTAGTGATGTCATAAGTATGTTGATCATTCATAATGGCCGTAAGAGCAACATAATTGCTAATAATATCCTCGTCTCCAATACACCCTTCGGACTCTTCATCACTCCAGCAACTTGCCATAGATTTTCCTTTTTGTTTCTTGATAGTGTTCGTACATTCGGCTTGTATATGTCCAAATCCTTCACACTCTCTGCACTGAATTCCCTTGCCTCTACTCTTAGGTTCATACTTCTGTATAGGACGGCTGTTACCTCTACCTGCAGGAGAGAAACTACGACGAGCTTCCTTGTTGACATTTCTGAATTTCTGTCCCCTACTTCCTATTTTCCTCATCATTTTACTAAAGATTTTAGTTAACAACGCTCTGTCGTCTTCAAGATCAGTGTCGTTCCCTTCATGTGAAACATCAGTAGCTTCCACCTTTAGAGCCACTCCTTTATCCCTTTTATTTTGCTTCAAATTCATCTCAAAGGTTTGAAGGGACCCCATCAATTCGTCCAATCTCATATTGGATGTATTCCTTACTTCTTCGATCATAGCAATTTTAGCTGAAATTTTTTCAGGTAGAGACCTCAGACTTTTCTCAACTAATTTCTTTTGGGAGTACTTCTTTCCCAATTAAAAAGCCTGATTAGCTATATCACGTAATCTTCCATTGAATTCAGCCACGGATTCATCATCGTTCATCCTAAGATTTTCAAATTGAGAAGCCAGAATTTGAAGTTTAGATGCTCTTACAGTGCTTGTCCCTTCATGTATGTTTTGGAGAATGTCCCATGCTTCCTTTGCAACTTCGCAAGTAGAGATCAATTTGAACTGTTCTTCATCAACAGCGGTGAAAATTGCATTCACAGCCTTCGAATTTCCCAGTGCTGCACGTTCTTCCTCGAGACTCCAGTCTTTGGCTGGCTTGAGAGATTCATTTCCCTTCTTGTCATCAACTGTAGGAGGAGTCCAGCCTTCAATAGTGGCCACCCAAGCCCTCTCATCAAGTGACTTGATGAATGCGTGCATCCGAGATTTCCAATACGTATAATTAGTACCAGTGAGCAGCGGAGGCCGAGTCACAGAAGCTCCTTCCTTCGTGTTCATGGTTGACGTACTCAAACAGCAGAATCACACCTCCTTTGACAAACAAAGAATGCGGATGACCTGCTCTGATACCAATTGAAGTTTAGTACGTAATCTAAAATAGTAAACACATGGGAATAATAATCAATACAGCATGACACATGGTCATTGGTAACGCAGTTCGGTGCGCACACCTACATCTGCGGGGCCTCGCCCAGAAATTCAAATTACTCCACTAAAATAATGATAATTACAATCACCAATACTATTTGATACTAGGGGAAACAAACTCCGCCTCAATACAAACCGCAAGGGTTGATCTCAATCAATCCCGTGGAGTAATTTGCGCAAGCTCCCCTTGCGTGCAAGATCCCCTTGTAATACTGACCAAGATCAACTCCCTTGATCCCCTACCTCAGTAGTCGTCAGCCTCCTCCCGGAGTTTGATATCGCTTTCGCAAAAGCTGATCTTCCAAAGCAATGACGCCAACGCCAATCCAACTTCCAACTTTACTTCGCTCCCACTTTGAAGTTGTTAAGTTGTTAATAACAATTCCTCCGGTAGAATCACTGAAGATTGGTCGAACAACCCAGAGCCCAGCTAGGCGAGATAAAGCAGTTAATATAGAGATCTTAGCCGACAAACAAATCTGAAGCCAAACGAGTATCCTTAGCCATTCTTTAACAGCTTCAACAAATATAACCATTAGAACCACATGTCCCGCACTGAAAGAGAAGATCTGAATTTGATCAACAAATACGATAACTTCTTATCTCCAATAACTACAAATCTATTACGACGAGGTCTCATCTTCAAAAGTCGCAATACAAACAGCTACATAGAATGTCCACGAAGACTGATCTCAGAAGTGTGAACAACAAGTTCAACATTTCATATGACACAATGTTCAACATTTCATAAGTATACATTGTGTCACGGTCACAAATGTTAAACAACAAGTTCAACATTTCATACGACATATTGTTCAACATCCCACATGAACCATTGTGCCACAAATGACAAACAACAGACTTAACAATTACAATCTGAATAATGAGAAAAATTAAAAATAAATTATAAAATAGAAAGAGCAAAGTATGTTCCTCTTTCTCCTCCTTTCAAATGAGAATATTAATATGTTTTCCAATTCACACGGGTTTTAGGCCATGCTTCAACGCTGCTTTCCACACCACATCGATCCGATCGACGTCGATAGCACCGACCTCGTGGTGAGTCCATCCCTCCAAGCTATGGACCACGCCCCCGGCGTGGCAAGCGTGCACAACCCCTCGGTCTAATTTGTACTGTTCAGATCATTCAACATGGTATCAGAGCAACGCCGTCCTAAAAAAACTACAATTCAACTATTTGAGAAGGGTCAACAAATTTGCTCACCTCGCACATGCCTAGCCCTTGGACGTCCTTGGGCAGCCTCATCGCGGCCAGCTTCCCGTATGTGCAGTCTCTCCGAAAGCTGTTGATGGGAGGGACGACGAACTGGTGGAAGTGCGTGCCGCACGGTGCCCACCGCTGCTCCCGTGGGGTGAGCCACTTTCCGACGATCCATGTCTGCAGTCAAGAGTCGAAGTAAGCCTAAACCTCATCACATTGAGTCTCTCTTTTTGTTACAGAGTCGTAGGGGCCTGACCATACCTTGCAATTTTGGGCTGCTTGGTACTTTGTGACCTGAACAATGTATTGCTGACACTCTGCAGGCGCTTCTTTCTGAATCTTCAGAAATCTCTCTGTTGATAGTGTCAACATCTGCATACGACATATTAGCATATAATGCACGTATCGAACATGATACTTCTATTTCTGACTACGAGCTTACCATGACTCGGACTTTCTTCCGGCTAAGGTACAACGCGATGGCCCTACCGAGTTTGGACGTAGCACTGGTGATGAAGACCTCTCCGACGTTAGCCGGGATCTCGTTCAAGATGACCGCGGCGGTCAGGGTGTTGCCGTGGACTATTCGCACCTTGAGGTTGGGGTGTTTGTTGACGAACAACGTGCCGCCACCGTTGAGCGATTCGTTCTGCAGAGACAAGCAGTTGGAGTTTCAGGAGAAGTTGGATGAAGACCTCAAAACAACTGAAGGAAGCAGTGAGCCTACCTTGTTCAGTGCTGCAAGGCTGAGAACCATGACACCCATCTTGTCTGCCCTCAGGATTGCTAGCTCGATCTGGTCGTTGATGCCATCTTTAGCAAACGGCAAGAAATACTGCAAGAATTGCAAAATTCGTGTCTTTGTCAATGCGGCAATTTTCAAAAGACGTGAGAGAAAAGTTAGACTTTATTTTCTTTCCAATATCTCTGCTTTTAAATGAAGGTTCGATGAAGTCGAACCTGAAACCCATATCTTGGGACAAGCCAGGTTTGATGCAGTCGGCCTCTGACGTTGTAGAAAGAAAGCAAGAAGGTCTTCGAGAATGCCCACATGAAGAGCATGATGGTGAAGGCAGTCGGCCACAGGAGCAGCAGCCAGAACGTCACCGAAAACGGCTGCGAGCTGAACGACCGGAGAATGAAGGGCGAGTGCAGGGAGAGGGCAATGTCCACGACGTGAGCGAGGAAGACGAAGTCGGGAACCTGATCGTCTTTCGCTGCATTGAGACACGTTTAGTTCTTAGGTTTGCTAAAGTTGCATCAAATCTTCAAGCCAGAGCAATGATCATCGTCAAGCTAGAGCAATATGTCTCTTTAATCATGGGTATCTCGAAAAGAGTGGCATAAATCATAGCATTTGCGATTATGTCTCCTTATTTAATAAAATACTCGAAAATGGTCCCTTTTCAAGAGATAGTTGTGAATTAATCGAAATGAATGCCACTCATAATTACTTATATTTCAAGCAATTAACCGAAATGGCCGGTTGAATGAGACTAGTGTTGGTAGGCCCCCAATGCCGTGAAGGATGGATTGGATTGCCATCCTCCAACCCTATTGGGCAGCTCCAGCTACCAAATATTAATGTTAATTAAGCCTTAATAAATGATGATAGATTTTGTATAGAAATCACCTTCTAGTCCCCATCAAACTGAAGAAAATATAAGATCCTGCAACATCAATCTTTGTTAGAATCTTTCCCATACCTGAACTTATCTCCCTCTGCAATTCCCATGACTTGCTGCTGAGTGTCCCTCCCAGTAGATCAAAGAGAGGCATAAATAGGCAGAAATTGGAGTTCTTCTCTGTGTGGTGAAGGCTGTGGTACCTGCATGCACAGTAAATTACCCTAATTAAGGCTGTAGCCAACAGTAATTATTTTTCAATTTAGGTTAAAGTATTGTGTTGGTTGCAGGTCTGATGAACTGAAGAGATATGTGGTAGCTCAACTGTTTAAGACTGCAGATTGCCAAGATAAATATTTTAATGGTATAGAAAGTTAAGAACTTAATTTAGACATAATTAGACAATTTAAAAGCTTAAACAAGGTAATAGTGATCACTTACGTTGGGGTGTAGACGAGATACTGAAGAACTGGGAGGGCATCAAACAAGCCATGGGGGAACACCTCCACATTGCTATGCCCCATGCACCTCATGAAATCAAACAACAAAATGTAGCCGTAGAACAACCCAATGGACCCAAACCCCATCAAGATGGCTCCCAAGATGGGTGCACCCATAACAAGGCTCATGAGCATGTGCTCCAGTGGTGTCCCAAACCCAGCTGCGCAAAAATGGAATCAAATTAAAAATCAGCGTCAAGCAAAGAAGGCCTATTGATGCATGTGTCTATTTGTTGGAACCTGTAAAAGACTGCAGAACTTTTGAGGAGTGGTGGAGGGAGTGGTAGCGATCAAAGAGCCGTCCCTTGTGGAAGCGTCTGTGTGCCCAGTAGAAGAGGGGCTCAGACACCCCCACGTGAACCAGCCCAGCCACGAGGAAGCCCCTCACGTCCCACAGTGGTTGGCTGCTGAGAGATGGAAACAAGTAGAACACCGTTGCTCCAATGAAAGCTTGAAGTATTAAGAAATTATCCCTGTAAAAAAAACACGTAGTTAGACTTTATTTTCTTTTCATTATCTCTGCTTTTATATGTGTAGAGCGTGAAGGGGGTGAATGTACCAGTGCCACTCCTTGTCGATTTGGTCGAAGTCGACGCCGTCCTTGATGATTCTCCGGCGGCCGGTGAGGAAGAGCATGTTGCCGAAGGAGAACCACGCCTGGTGGATGGATGCTCGGAGGAGGGAGAGGGCGAGGAGGTGAAGGCACCATGCGTAGGACTCCGGCGGCACGGCGCGGTTGCCGTTGTACGTTGCATGCACCGCTTTTGCTACGAGTGGGCCGTAGAGCAGATACTGCAGCAAACATGGGGAAGAGATTGTCAAGAAAAACTAATTAGGTTAATTGGGGTAATTAAGGTTTGTGAGTTTGGTTGAGAGAGAGTTCTTGCCTTGTAAGAGCCCAAGTTCTCCCATGGCCATAAGGACAAGGGAGCAGCCATTTCTTTTCTTTGGAGAGAGAGAGAGAGAGAGAGAGAGAGAGAGGGGATTATGGTTGGTTATTGGTTTAGGAGTTGCAACTCCCTTGTGTATATATAAACTAAGAAATGGGATGAGCTAGAGAGATACTCAAAAGGCTTGGAATGAGTCAATACAAGCGAAAGGCAATGCAGGTGAGGAAATGCATCATCAATGCTATGAGTAAGATCCAAAGAAGGATTTTTCCTCTCCTTAAAAAAACATAAATAAGGATTCGTGGCAGCTTTCGTTTCTCATAAACTTATGAAGAGCTAATCAAAAGCTTATATATCTTTCTTTTCTTTTTTTTCTTTTCCCTAGAGTATTATTATTGAAAACGTAAAGGCAACACTTGGAGCTTCCTAAACCCTTGCCGAAAATTGAGCATGTAAGGTAGCAAGTGTTAGATCAGTACCTAGAATTCAATCACATAGAATAAAAAACAATATGTAAAGAACAAAGAAAACACAACAGTTGATAACGCAGTTCGGTGTGCAAACCTACATCTGTGGGGCCACGCCCAGAAAAAGATACCCCGTACTATTTTCAAAAACGATTACAATCACTAGTGCAGTTCCATTAGGAGAACATCCTCCCCCCTCAATACAACCCGCAATAGGTGATTCCAATCAACACACTTGCAAGATCCCCTTGCAACGAAAAATGACCTGAATCAAACTCACTTTGAACCCTATCTTCATAGCCGTCAGCCACATTCACCAGAATGAGAAAGTGGAGTAATCCCAGCAAGATCCCATTGCAAAAACTAACCAGAATCAAACTCCCTTTGATCCCTACTTTCGTGGCCATCAGCCTCCTTCCCAGAACGATGAACCAATCTCTGAAAGGTTAACCCTAGCCGAAACTGCTTGAGAGCCTTTTGTATCGAGCTCCACCAATCAAGGAACTGTTTCGGATAAACAGTTCTATAATATCTCAAGCAGATTTTTCGCCCATAAATTAAGGAACTATTTCGGGTAAATAGTCCTATAAAATATCAAGCAGATATTCCACCACTTAATTCGGTAACCACCAAGATCCTCCCATTAAATCAGTTATCTCCGCAGTTATTTCCTCCCATCAATCAATGATCTATTTCGGGTAAATAGAACCAATTAATCTCAGCAATTATTTCCACACATCAATCAAGGATCTATTTCGGGTAAATGGAACCAATTAACCTCAGCAGTTATTTTCTCCCAACAAATTAGGCAACTGACCAGATTCTTGGCGAGATTTTGGATGACAACAGTAAATAACAGATTCTAGGCACGATACTGGGCGACAATATAAATATGGAAAATCTGCACCAAAGATCCTGCAGTCGAATCCATCTGGAAATTCTTGGACAAAGATCATGCAGTTGAATCCCGCATGTCATGAATGATGTCATATAACATGACTCATAACATGGCCTCACAAACTATGCAAAAACATTTCAGACTCCAAAACCAGAACAACCCAGGCCTAGTGCCACTTATGCCAACATATAGGAACATAAAATCAACCCAACAATCTCCCCATTTGGCATTATATGGCACAATCCAAGCACCACTGGGGCAAAAGTGCTCACCACAACAATACTCCCCCTTTGAGCCACAACAAGCCAAATGATACCTCAAGAAGTCGTAGCTGGAGCCAAAGCAGTATCAAAGGTGCACGCAGACGAAAAGACGCCAAATACCACTTTGAGCTTGAGCTCTACTGTCAAATGAAGTCTTCTGAACTTGTAAAACGGTAATCTGACAAGCAATGTCTCTGGATGCTGCTTCATAAATGGCAATGTCAGCTCGAAAGTGTGAAGCAGATGGATGCACTGAATCAGGTAGAGGATGCTCAGAACTAGAAATAGCTGGAGAAACAACACGTGGAGTATAAGCGGATGTCGTGTCATGTGTCACAACATGTTCGATAACATGAGCAACAGGAGAATCAGTTGAGCCATCATGAGGTGTCGGCTCCTGTGTCATGACATCGTCTGCAACATGACGGTCAACGGGGGTAACTCCTTCATCAACAATAGAATCTGACAAGATGACATTAGGACGGTCCACAATGTTTTCTAACCCACCAAACAGAAGTAGATTGAATATTTGCATCATGTGGATCTGAGAAATCTGCACCAGCTTTCTGAAATGCACAGACACCATCAGATATAGACTTGGAAGAATCCTCGTCATCAAGATGACAATCTCAGTCATCATCACAGACGAATATGGGTGTTAAGTCATTGGGCCGGCATTCGAGAAACTCGGTCGACCAATGTCCAAGGTCCACCAGGCCCACCAAAGAAACCCGCTATCGACTCGGTCAAAGCCTGAATGGCCAGTCGATCGTTGGGTTCACTTCGCACCAACGTGGGATTAAAGGCGGGTTCGGAAACCTCGGGGACGGGGGTAACGTTTACTCCTATTAATGGGGGAGGATCGTGGCCTATTTGGGCGACCGTTATCTCCCCAATGTATTCAAGGGGACCCCAAACGTATATAAATAGAGAGGAGGGTTCCATCTTCAAGGTATGAGATCTAACACATAGAACTCTATCTTCTCACTCTCATCATTCTTATATTCGAGCTTGTGTCGTCAGTCTCGAGACGAACCTCCGTGGGTCGATCCCAGCTACACCAAGCTCACTCTCTTCCTTAAGTTCCCTACTAACTTAAGCATCGGAGGGGATTTGGGTCGGAACCTAGATCCGACCCCCCTAACGACTCCCTGTGGTGCAGATTGATGATCACCATCCAACCTCGAAGGTCGACGTTGGGCTCTTCAGCCTCGAACGATCGACGCAACAGTTGCTTGCAGGTCGATCGAAGGTCGTATCACCTCCAACTACCAACATCCGATCCTGGTTCTTCCAACCAAGGGTCCCACCTTACCTGCGGACAAGGCTTTAGCTCAGCGCTATGAGTCTCCGTCAACCTGACAACTGTCCTGGTCAATTTTGGTCTTAACAGTTTGGCACTGTCTATGGGAAACGTTAACCAGCTTAACATCCCAAAGCAATCCATAAGCTATGACAACTGGACCCAGCAACACCGGACCAGTCGAATGTCCGAAGGAGAAGCCAAGAGCAAACCGTGTCTTGTTGGAGGACGCCGCAGACTCCACAACACCCTCGCCTCGACCAAAAGAGGAGGCAAATGAGCCCAGGGTAACTCGAAGAGAAATCAATCAATTCACTGCATAGGTCGATAGGAGCTTAGGCGCATTGGCAGCTTTAGTACGCCAGAACATGGGGAGCCCATCCCCCATAAATGAACCACGCCTCCTCCGAATCCATACCTGACGCTGGTTGACAAGGAAGGACGCGCACGGGGCACGCCTCCCACTCCCAAGCATAGGAGTGTCAATGCAATATATTTATAAATAACCGGTGAGTACCGGGTCGGATCACAGGGACAAGTCGTTCTACGTTCACACGTTTAATGGATAAAGAAAAAATAAAGCGTGATTCAACTACCTCAATTAACGGTGGATGAGTGTGTGAAAAAGTGTGGTGAAACTAAAAAAATGCTAAGTGGGTAGGGTTAGATAGCCAAAGGAGATTTAGGATAGCTAGGCGGGGAGAATGGGTTGTGGGTTCATTTAGATTGGCGTTAATTAAGCTCTAATTACCGCATATAACTCAACTGGTCATCCGGCTAAGGAAGCCCAATCGGAAAATTTAACACTAAAGGACATCACAATTAGCAATAAGGATGGATATAGTATCATGACACTAATCAAAATAGGAGCATGGATTCATCTCGAATTGTGCCCTCTCTGGACTTAACCAATTAAAGTTGTGCCCTAATAATAGCCCAACATTAGCATGAAAGTACGCAAGAGGAAATTAGGGCAAGAATTAACAACCAATCATCATGATTCACAATCCAAGCGAATCAATACTACTCAATCATACTAACCAAAATGATATTCATACACAAATTCATCAAGGTTCAATACAAAGAGAGATCAAAATTACAAAGGGGAAGAGGAAAGATTTCACCAAAATTTCCCCAAATGAGCCCTAGTCTCCTCCAATTTGCTCCTCCACCAAGCTTTCCCCAAGCTCCAATAGCCTCCAACTCTATCCATAGCCTTAGGGAGGAAGAAGACCCCCCAAACCCTAGAAAAATCTCAATGGCCGAAGCAAAAAACCAAAAAAAACGATGAAGTGCCCAAATTTCACTCCCAGGCGAAAATAACATAGGAATGGGCTGCGGGTCGGGCGCGCAGTGCGCCCGACCCGCGAGCTCCGAGAGCCCGCAAAAATGCCAGCGCGCGCTCTGAGCACAAAAAAAAGAAAACACGCGGGTCGGCCGCTGGACTGGCCCGCGAATGTCAGCTGCGATTTCTTTTTTTTATATTCAAATGTTGCAGCGGCCCGCTCTAAGAGCGGGCCACTTATATTTTTTTTAAATAAAATAAAGCTGCGGCCCGCTACGCAATTGAGCAGCCCCTGGCGCCACGTGGTGCCGCCTGATTGCGCCACGTGGCGCCCCTTATAAAAATCCCTTTTCTGGTTTTATTCCCCCCTTTCTCCTCCAAATAATCCACGAAAAATACTTAGAAATCTCAGAAAAATGCCAGAAAATTCTGGAAAATCCCCAAGACCCCCAGGAGTACCTGAAAAATAGGAGAAGGAGAAATTAGTCCGTTTGATGATAAAATTAATATATTGACTAGCATAAAACAATATTGACTTCCAATATTCACATAAAATGATCCATTGCTCAAATAATTCTCAAAAATTGAAGATATGATCACAATAATACCAGGAGCGCATGATAAATATCAGGGAGCCAATAAAGACGATAAAATATATATTTTGTGCAAAGAATGACAGTAAGCCCTAAATGAAACATAACGTGAAAATCACTCAAAAGGGCAATAGTATAATTCTTAGCACAAAATGGGGGTAGTTAGGGGGTATAAATATACATTTTTCACTCCGAATCACACCCCCAACTAGATTTTTGCTAGTCCCTAGCAAAATATGCGATAAATTCGGATTAAATTGAAAAACATGCACCAACTCAAGATATCCTCATGGCATACTCCAAAATGGTATTTCCAAATGATTTCAAAGCCAATATACCAAATGTATGAAAGTAAATAGCAAATGACATTCTCCTCAATCCAATTCAAAGAAAAGTGAGGTAATAAGTCCGTATCACATCCGTTGGGAAATATCACAATGTCAAAGTTTCTAACTTTCATGGAAATGGCCAAAACAAAAGAAATTCTTCTAAGTGGTGGGAGATGAGATTGCATCACTCATGTTGCTTATTTTATCATTTTATCATTAATTTTTTATTTTTCTTTTCTTTTTTCTTCTTTTTTTGTATTTTTTGTTTTTGATGTTTATGTTTTGCATTCACGCGATAACGCTATGAAATGCAAACACGGCCACCTTTGCATATACGCGATGACGCTATATAGGCAAAGGGATGGAATGATCCCCTAAATCTCATCTTTGGCGTCCTCCCCAATGTTTCGTGGGGCACTGGCTATTCGATTTGATTAGAAAAATCATTCACTTATATCACTCTCTTTTTCATTCCATACATGAATTATCAACTCATCCACCCACTTCTAAGAAGAAAACAAAGCATACACAATTGGCCAAATCCAATCCAACCAAAAACTACACCATTCATCCCAAATCATGAAATCGCTTACACCAAACTTTTCCCAAATTGTATCAAAGAGAGTATCACGACATATAATGTAGTTCCATACATGGCATATTCACATATGAATCCAAATTGGAAAAGAATTAAACTATGCCAATCAAACATTTATGAATTTGATACCAAAATGATAATCCGACAAAATTGCATGTCATTAAGCATGCAGGGACTAAGCACAAAGCAAGCGGCGTATGGACAAGGAGGCCAAAATATGATATGCAATGAAAATCATGGGATGAGGGCAAAATGGAGGCATCTCACAAAAAAAATTTGAGCTAACAACAAAATCCTAACAATCTAAAGATTCTAACACTCTCCCCCCAACTTAAAATAAACATTGCCCTCAATGTTGGGAGAGTATTAGATCTCGGCAAAAAATCCTAGAAAAGAAAAGAAAGCATACGAAAGTACTAAAATAAAAAATTTATTTATTTACACTATTGGAAAGAACACACGTGGCAAATGGCGGATCTCGAATGTATAACGATGGTGGCAACTGCTCGATCATATCCTTACACTCCTCTGCGAGCGTCTTTGGAGATAGGCCTCCACCGACCTCCTTGGATTCCAGCAATGCAACCCCCAGCGTCCCCTTTTGATAATATGTGTCATGTGGGAGACGAGCTGCATCAATCCAAGTCATGTCCTCATGCCCTACAAAAGCATTCCAAAATGGGTCGTCAAAACAAATAAAATAATGTAAATGCAATGGACGACAATCTGATGCAAAAATATGCGGAAGTGCAAATTGCGCTTCAGAAATGCAAGGCATGAGATGGTGGGAACTTCCCTGAAAAATGTCGCTAGGTGTGGCATGATACTCTGCCTCAGGAGGAGGTGGAAATGGCTGCAGAGAGAAAATTGTAGTAAGAGGGAGCTCGGGCTCAATATATACCATCTCGCAATCCCCGTCACTATCCTCTTCCTCGACATCAACATCAACAATCTCTGCGGCACTCCCCACAACTGGTAACTGCTTCTGACAAATCTCCTCGATGACTGGCAAGTGCGCATCCTGAGGCGAGGAAAGTGACATCTGTGACAGGACTGTAGGTAGATTCGTCTCGGGAAAATCCAAGCACGCCTCATCCTCGTCATCCCTGAAATAGTTCATCGCAGTCGTCCTCCCTAAGTACTCAACCGCCTCGACCTGTGAAGCTAACTCTGAAGTGGATTGTGGCTCAGGCCCCATGGTGTCCTCAAACTGCTCGTGACCATCATGCACATCCGCTTCATCCTCAACCTCAAAGTGAAAATGCATCGTGTCACCGTCGTGGTCGACACGCACTCCATCATCTGACTCCTCTGACTCCTCAAAATATAATCTGTCAATATCCTATACCTGGCTCTCATGCAACCAATCCTCCTGCTCTGCTCTGTATCCCATGGGGTCGCAAGAAAAAGAGCCCAAAGGTGGCTCCTCAAACTGACACTGGACCTGCTGCTCTGCATCCTGAAATAGAGCCAAGGACTGGTCATCATCGTCATATCCAAGTGACGGCTCTCCAGATGGCGCAGTCCGCTCCCACTCTGCAAGGTCCCTCAGGTACAACCATGAATCCTCGGTCGAATAATCAAAGAACTCCCCACCGTAACTCATCTGCACAAAATCCTACCCAGATGGCGATAATCCTGTGTAGAAGATCTGCAGAAGATGATCCTCGTGAAAGCTCTGGTGTGGGCACGCAAGCACCAAATCAGTGAACCTCTGCCAAGCCTAATGGTAGGCCTCCCACTCAGCCTGGATAAAGCTCGCTATATGCTCCATAGCCTGCCGCCCCTGTACCTGCTCCAAAAAGATAGGCAAAAACACTCGGAGAAATTCAGCCTGAAATGACAACCAAGTAAACTGTGAGTCAAGAGACAATGAATCAAACCACAATCTAGCATTATCTTGTAAAGAAGACGGAAAAAAATCTAAAATATATGCAATCATCGCTGATATTCCCACCAAGACATGAATACATCGATTCTTCAAATTTTTTAATATGTAAATGAGGGTTCTCCCACACCGTGCCATGGAAGTATGGCGGAAGTGGGATATCCTACAAATCAATGTTGGAAAAATCTGAAGATGAGGCCATATTTTTTTGTTAAAAAAACTTTCTCAATAAAATGAAAATAAATAACCAAAAAGACTCAATAAGTGGAAAATAAATAAATGAAAAGACACAACACTAAGAGATAGAAGCATCACACTAAAGCTTTCAAAATCAATCAAAAATTGCTAATAATAGAAACTGTTGTCCCCGGCAACGACGCCAATTTGGTTGACACGGAAGGACGCGCACAGGGCACGCCTCCCACTCCCAAGCGTAGGAGTGTCAATGCAATATATTTATAAATAACCGGTGAGTACCGGGTCGGATCACAGGGACAAGTCGTTCTACGTTCACAAGTTTGATGGATAAAGAAAATAAAGCGTGATTCAACTACCTTAATTAACGGTGGATGAGTGTGAAAAAGTGTGGTGAAACTAAAAAAATCCTAATTGGGTAGGGTTAGAGAGCCAAAGGAGATTTAGGATAGCTAGGCGAGGAGAATAGGTTGTGGGTTCATTTAGATTGGTGTTAATTAAGCTCTAATTACAACATATAACTCAATTGGTCATCCGGCTAAGGAAGCCCAATCGGAAAATTTAACATTAAAGGACATCACAATTAGCAATAGGGATGGATATAGTATCATGACACTAATCAAATTAGGAGCATGGATTCATCTCGAATTGTGCCCTCTCGGGACTTAACCAATTAAAGTTGTGCCCTAATAATAACCCAACATTAGCATGAAAGTAGGCAAGAGGAAATTAGGGCAAGCATTAACAACCAATCATCATGATTCACAATCCAAGCCAATCAATACTACTCAATCATACTAACCAAAATGATATTCATACACAAATTCATCAAGGTTCAATACAAAGAGAGATATCAAAATTACAAAGGGGAAGAGGAAAGATTTCACCAAGATTTCACCAAATGAGCCCTAGCCTCCTCCAATTTGCTCCTCCACCAAGCTTTCCCCAAGCTCCAATGGCCTCCAACCCTATCCCTCGCCTTAGGGAGGAAGAAGACCCCCCAAACCCTAGAAAAATCCCAATGGTCGAAGCAAAAAACCAAAAAAAAACGATGAGGTGCCCAAATTTCTCTCCCAGGCGTAAATAACATAGGAATGGGCTGCGGGTCGGGCGCGCAGTGCGCCCGACCCGCAGGCTCCGAGAGCCCGCAAAAATGCCAGCACGCGCTCTCAGCACAAATAAAAAAAAGGAAAACACGCGGGCCGGCCGCTGGGCCGGCTCGCGAATGTCAGCTGCGATTTCTTTTTTTATATATATTCAAATGTTGCAGCGGCCCGCTCCAAGAGCGGGCCGCTGACTTATAATTTTTTTTTAAAAAAAATAAAGCTGCGGCCCACTGCGCAATTGAGCAGCCACTGGCGCCACATGGCGTCGCCTGATTGCGCCACGTGGCGCCCCGTATAAAAATCCCTTGTCTGGTTTTATTCCCCCTTTTCTCCTCCAAATAATCCACGAAAAATACTTAGAAATCTCAGAAAAATCCCAGAAAAATCTGGAAAATCCCCAAGACCCCCAGGAGTACCTGAAAAATAGGAGAAGGATAAACTAGTCCGTTTGATGAGAAAATTAATATAATGACTAGTATAAAACAATATTGACTTCCAATATTCATATACAATGATCCATTGCTCAAATAATTTTCAAAAATTGAAGATATGATCACAATAATACCAGGACCGCATGAAAAATATCAGGGAGCCAATAAAGACGATAAAATACATATTTTATGCAAAGAATGAGAGTAAGCCCTAAACTGAAACATAACGTGAAAATCACTCAAAAGGGCAATATTAAGTATAATTCTTAGCACAAAATGGGGGTAGTTAGGGGGTATAATATACACTTTTCTCTCCGAATCAGGCGCCAACAAGGGGCTCAACATACCTCCGGGGTCTGGGGGACCCAAGGGCAGAGATTAAGCTCGACGGTTCGACCCCTTGGCCCACCAATACAATGGAGCAGGAGTCGAAGATCGAGCTTTCGTACTCCAGCGGGAGCCCACCCACTCCAATTACTGGGCAGCGACCCGTAACATCCTGGATCTGGTAATATACGGTGCTCCTCCAGATTATAACCTACTAAACCCTGCAGGTGAATTCGCGAGAGGGGAAGAGATCCTGAATCGATCCCCCGGGACCAACTTCTCGCAAACTAGAGCGGGAGGATCCGTGCTAGTCCAATCCGCTATTCGGAAGACTCCGCTGAAGGAGAATATCCTCTCCGCTCCTTTTCTCCCCAAATTCAAGCTCCTGGCCCTACCAGCTTATGATGGCAGATGCGACCCATGATCACACATTCAAAAGTATTTGAATGTCATGCTACTCTACGGGGCCGACGAGCCATACCTTTGCAGAGCTTTCAACGCCACCCTGACCAAAAGGGCAGAAAGCTGGTACGAAGGGCTACCCCACTGCTGCATCGGTTCATTCGACGAGCTAGCAGAAATATTTTACAAGCAATTCACCGCCGGACGACGACCCAAGAAGAGGTTATCCCACCTCTTCTCGCTCAAACAGAACGAGAACGAGTCAATCCGAGCCTGCGTCTCTAGATTCAACGAGGAGAGGCTCGATATAGAAGAGACACCGGATGCGAAAATCATAGTGGCGCTCACCCAGGCGGTCAGGAACATGCACTTGAGGATGGCTCTTCACTAGTTCCCCCTAATACCGTCACAGAAATGCTCAACATAACATATCAGTTCACTTCCTCAAAGGAGGCAGAAGAGCCAGCTGTAGCCAATACAAAGAGCACCCCCTCCCGTCGTGGAGACATGAGGCGAGAGAGATCAAACTTGGGAACCCCCCACCAGGAGTCCCGAGACAAGAGGCCTAGGGAGAGGAACCCTTGAAGCAAGGAGCGTCCTGCCTACGCTAAGCCAGTCGTCCCTAAAACAGAAGTCCTCGCCTACGCCCTGAAAGAAGAGCTGATACTAGAGGTTGCAATGAAAGGCAAATACGAGAAGAGGGACGACCTCAAATTTTGCAAGTACCACCATGACTATGGGCACGACACAAACTATTGTTGAACTAATCGTGACGGTGGACTACTTCACCAAGTGGATCGAGGCTGAACCACTGGCCACCATCGCCTGGAAGAAAGCAAAGAGCTTCGTATGGAACTCCATCATCTCCAAGTTTAGGATTCCTCGATCCATCGTCACTGACAATGTGAAGCAGTTCGATTCTGCGGGATTCAAAGATTTCTGCGGGCTGTGGAAGATCAAGCTTTTGTTTCCTCCGTGGCGCACCCCCAGACTAATGGGATGGCCGAAGCCACAAACAAATGCATCATCGAGCCACTTCGCAATAAAGTGACGGAGGCACAGGGGAAATGGCCTGAGGAACTCCCTGGGATACTCTGGTCATACCGAACGACCCATAAGGAAGCCACAGGAGAAACCCCCTTCATACTCGCCTATGGCACCGAAGCGGTTGTACCCGTTGAGGTGGGCGAGGAATCCCTCCGCCTCAGACATTTCGACGAAGAGAGAAATTCAGAAGGTTTGGAGCTCAACTTAGAGCTCGTGGACGAACGACAAAACCAAGCCCTAGCCTCGATCGTCCAACAAAAACACCGAGTGGCCTGCTACTACAACTCCCGGGTCAAAGGAAGACGTTTCCACGCTGGGGATCTGGTCCTCAGGAAAGGGATCTTTAACCTGGAGGTCGCCCACAAAGGGAAGCTTGCTGCCAAATGGGAAGGGCCCTATAAGTTCACCGAGGTCCTCGGCCCTGTCACATACCGGCTCTCTACCCTAGGAGGGAATATATTGACTCACACCTGGAACGCAGTGCACCTCCGCAAGTACTACCAATGAGTGTGCACAACGCTACCCCCACCCCAAACCAAGCAAATGTACAGAAAAATGACCATGAATGAAGAAGAGCTCTTTTCTACATCTAGTCGTTCCTTAGGCCCAGCTGGGGACAACCCAGCAGACATGTCACCAGATCGACCGGAAGGCTGGGAGCAACTCCTCTAGCGGGCCAACCCACAGATCGACCGTAAGGCTGCGGGCAACTCCCACAGCATGCCGATCACCAGCTCGACCGTAAGGCTGGGGTAAACTCCCCCAGCGGGCCGATCCACCGATCAACCGTAAGCCTGGGGGACAGCTCCACCAGCTGACCGATCACCAGCTCGACCGTAAGGCTGGAGGCTCGACCGTAAGGCTGGAGGTGACTCCCCTAGCGGGCCGACCCACCAATCGACCATAAGGCTGGCGACAACTCCCCCAGCAGGCTGATCAATCGATCGACCGTAAGTCTGGGGCTAGCTCCCCCAGTTGGCCGACCAACCCGACCGACCATAAGGCTGGGGGCAACTCCTCCAGTAGGCCGGTCAATCGATCGACCATAAGACTGGGGGCAACTCCCTAAGCAGGCTGATCAATCGATCGATCGTAAGCTTGGGGATAGCTCCCCCAGCCGGCCGACCGACCCGATCGACCATAAGGCTGGGGCAACTCCTCCAATAGGCCGATCACTCGATCGACCATAAGGCTGGGGGCAAGCCCTCCAGCAGGACGATCACTCGTTCGACCTTAAGGCTGAGGACAACCCTTGGCAGGCCGAACGACCGTTCGGCCACAAACTGGGAAACATTCCCTTGGCACCAGCTAAGTGGACCGATTATCAAGCAAATCGATGTGATTCCCCCAAGCCTGTCTGCTCTTAACATCCCGGCCAGTATTACGGGAGGGGGCATCCCATCACAGCGTAAAAGAATAAAGCTTTTCCAGAAAACAGTATGATCAACGTGGACCTGTATATTACAGAAGCACGACAAAAGGCCAAAAAAGTCATATACAAAGCGAAAAAACAAAAAGTGGGGGGGGGGAGCTAACCAGCTAAGCTCCTCCTCCTTCCTGGGCAGCCGGAGCATCCACGAGGGAGGGGGAGGGGGGAGGGGGTCATTCGGCTGATCAGCACCCTCAGGAAGGGTGGCGTCAACCTCCTCCTCACCCTCGGAATCCATCCGGAGCTCCTCCCAGGATACCCCTGAATGAGGGAATCTCCGTTGGATCTCGCTCTGACAGCGGGCGAACCCCCTTTCAAACGCCTCGTACATACCCGCGGCGACGAAGGTCATGGAATACTTATCCACGGTCTATTTGGCGATTTGCACATGATCCATCGCTTCCAGCTCCTTAATCTGGGCCTTGAGGGCGACAACTTGGCGCAGGTGCTCCGCCCGCTATTTCTCGCTCTCCCGGGAGCCTGTGTTGAACCAGGCCAGGAGAACCCGCTCCTTCTCCTCCACCACCTCCAAGAGCCATTCGAGTTCCTTGACGTTGGTCTCCTCTGTCGGACCACCGACCTCTCTTACCTCGGTGTCCTTCTCCTACTCAGCGATCCTATCATCAGCCTTCGACTGCTCGGCAAGCGCTAAAGCCCTCTCCATGTCCGACCTCTCCAGGTTGGCCGTGAGCTCGGTAAGTCAGGTCTCCAACGACCTGACGTGCACCTAGGCCTCCTGGGCCACCTCGTCAGCACCCTCCCCTGCTGTCGGCTTCTGGGCGCGACCTGCCCTTCCATCCGAAAGCACCGCGAATTAGCGCCTCATCGAAAGGCCAACCGAGGACAACTGCGTCAAAGGGGAGAGACAAGTTAGAGGCCCCTGCAAAAAGTGAAGCATGCTGCCATGTAAGACCTTACCTGCTGGCCCGCCTGTATCACGAAGGCCGCGGGTCTATCGCCACTAACCCCATCCAGCATGGACTGGTCCTGGGGCAGGCAACAGTTCTCAGCTAACCGAGCTGCGACCCCGCAATCGAAGAAGACAGACTCCTTCAGACCCATCGAGAAGCGAGGACTGAGCAACCCATCCCCCGACCGCAGCAGATTGGCCTCGACCGACTTGAACACGCCCAAAGACCGATCATAGTCCTCTGGGAGTGGCCCAGAGCGGGAAGGAGAGGGCCCGCCCTAGGGCCACTTATGCTTCTTCTAGAGAGGCCGGGCAGGAGCATCAAGGAGGGAGCGTCCATGACAACAACACAGACCCGGGCTTTCTTTCGGGCCCCCTCCCTGGACCGAGGGCAACGACTCCCTCGTTCGCTTCGCGCCTACTCCAGAAGACCCAGCGCTCGGCTTCCTTCGAACCTCCAAAACATGATCCCCCCTCCGCAGGCCAGGATCGGACACGGAGGCCGGAATGGATGGCTGAGAAGGGCCCTGACTGAACTTGTATGCAAAAAAGGACATGTCAAGGGGACAACCTTACTTGAGCGAGATCCGCCTGATAAATACCCCGAACAAAGGGTTCCGAGAGGACTTACCGATGGGCCACACGGTCATCCTGAGGGCATGATCCGAGAAGAGGACGTCGATCTTCCGGTCGGCAACGGGGATGGCTAACAAAGTGTCGACCGCCTTGGCCTCATCTTCGGTGAGACCTTCCAACTCGAGGCTCAGCGAGCTCGTTTCCCCCCATCGGACCAAGAAATCCACCTCCAAGGGGAAGCCCACGAAGACGTACTCCTTCTTCCAATGCTTCACGGAAGTCGGTAACCCAACACCAGGCTCTTCTTCGGACTGGCACTGATGTAGAGTCAGGCTCCCGACTTGTGATGGCTCATGCGGAAAATTTGGGTGAAAAGGCGAATGGTCGGCTCTATCCCTTTGAGCAAGCAGAGCACGACGAACCCCACCAAAGACCCGATGGTGTTGGGGCAGAACTGGCATAGGGCAAGCCCATAGGCCCTCAGGAGCACGGTGATGAAGGGGTGGAGAGGGAACCGCATCCCGAACAGGAAGCTCTGCTCATACACCCCGACTTTGCAACGGCCCGGGAAGCAGCCACTCTCATCCTACTCAGGGGTCCGGGCGGAACACGGGGGGAGAAGGTATCTAGAACGCAGCCGCCCAATCGAAGTAGCACAAACCACCGATGACCATGCCATCACCTCGGAGGGCACCCCAGAGAGGTCGCCCCCGTGGCGGCGGCCTTTGAGATTGATCCTCGAGGCTGAACGGGTGGGGGCGGCTGTGGTTGGTCGACCTGTGCTAGAAGAAGAAGAGGACGACATGGGACACATGATGCGACGTAGGGAGAAGCTAGGGGAGCCACAGAGGATAAAGGAGAAGAAGACAGTGATGGACGAGCAGAACCTTCATCCGCAGGACGACCACTTCCCTTTATACCACTCCCCCGAGGTCTTCCACTCCATCACAAGCTGTCCACCTGAGCACAGGCGTCGACATCCTGCAAGGCGCGGCGCTTTGAATTCCGCTCTCAGGGTTAGGAGAATTTCAAAATGGCAGCGCCATGATGACCTCCATTCAATGCCACTGCCTCGACTGACACACCTGTCAAATCCACACGGATCACATCGCTCGAACCGAACCGTCAGAATCCGAACGACACGAGCGATGTGGGCAATTGATACGGCCCTCCCAGGGTGGGCCATAACCACGCGGCTCAGGCCAGTGTCGCAAGCCAATGTCCCTGAGGAAGAGCAGGCCAAGCGGCGAGGCCTCCACAAAGGCTTGGAGTCGGGCCGGCCTCTGACCGAAGCGGGCGCCACCACTGGCCTACGTCAACAGGAGTTCACCGCTCCCCTTAAAGCGCGCCCCTTAATCACCATTAAGGGGCCCCGTTACGTCCACCTTCATGACCCATGAAGGCGCCATCAAAGTGGCAGATTGTCGGGGCGAAAGTGGGGACGCTGAGGAAACATGGCCGTAGAAGGCTCTTATAAAGAGAATCGAGGTATAATGTACAAAGAATCACTTCCTGGATACCCAAAACTTGGAGGTATTCCTCTCTAACGATTGTCTTACACCTTATAATTTTCCTTTATAGCTCGGCCCGAGGACTCGCGTATCAGCCTCCCCGTGAGCCATGCCGATCCCATCGAGCACCTATCCGATCCTTCTGACTTAAGTATCGGAGGGGACTTGGTCGGAACCATGGTCCGACCCCCTGACGAGCTTTCTCGTCTATTCAGGTCAAGCAGATCCAGCCACGCCGAGGCTACACTTCGGCGCCCGGCTAGCCCACGGCCGAACGCACTCGCCTCCGAGTTCGTTCGTCTACACCCCTACGGAGGCCGTCGTCTTGGCAAAGATTTCCTTCGGCATGCTGACGCGCGGACTCGCACGCTTTTTGCCGAAACCGAACGAGTCGAATCCCGCTCCTGGAGGCCGCACGTGATCCTCACGAGCGCGTTGACCTCCATCCCTCCAATCAACAAATCAGCTGTGAGAAAACAACCCGAAACAAGTTGTATTTTGAAAGTTTAAGATGTGTCCAACACAACTAATTGTAATCATATCTTCAACCATACAGTGAAAGAATTAAAGAATTTTCCTCTCTGTGGACGTAAAAGAACAATCTTCGAACCGAACAAGGGTATTTGTTTCTCTCATATTTTTATTTTCTGCAATCCAATCCAATCTCTCTTCACTTCACATTGAAACTAGCAAATCACTCGCTCGATCCTTACACCGTCGATCCTCGATCCGTGCAACATTCTCTTGACTTGAGCAATGCATACGTTGATATGTGAAGGTGTTAAGCTTTTCCTTTGAGTGAAACCATAGACTTGGTTCTTTCTTGAACGGATGGAGAAAGTTGGAGTGCACGCAAAAACTCTTAGTTCTATCAGTGATTGATGTAATCACGTTTATCGATCACATTCATAAACATCAAGGACCACAATAACTACAAATAAACACATCGCTTAGACCAGGAGGCTTTCTCATGATCATCCAAAAATCTTTCTACATGCATGACACAAGTTTGAAGTGTTCACATTGATGCAGCGTGCTCATGCAAGCTTTAAATGATGCAAGCCAACAGTTGCATCTCTCCATCAACATCATGAGCCAGAAATAAAATCACGTGCGTGCCGACCTCCATCTCGCATGTGTTCGAAGTTCAACTAATGCTGAGTCATCTCACATCTTCATCCCCATGCTTCAAGAAGAATGAATTATGGTGTAATGGTTGCAGAAGGGAATGATGGTAACTACCTACATACATTAGGATATTTAGATATGCAAGTTTATTTTGAGGACTACGTGCAATCCGTGCATGCCGTTTAGATTGCATCCTCCAATCATATTATAATCTTAATCTTAACATACAGTGGCATAACAGTGAATTTTTTTTGACTTAATCGAAACTAATGTTGATGCCGAGAATAATTTGTAATTATAACATATCAAGGTAAAAAAAATTTACGCTAATGTCAACAAAATATGTCATGCATATATTCAAAATATGCTATATATATAATATAAAAAATGGTCTATCTACATCAAACTCTTCTGTTGACTCTGTATGATAGGCCTCACTTAAGACTTCAATAAAATCTTTTTTGGAATAAAATGAAAACAAAATTTTCCTTCATTTTCGAGACGTTTTAGCTTTAAAAATTAACATAGTAATGCCAAGTGATCATGAATGTATCGAAAAATGATAAATAATGCCAAGTAGAAATGAATGAAATAATTGCTAGAATTAACTTGACAAACATGCAGTGGCGGAACCATGCCTTTGGTTTAGTTGGGGTCCTCATGCACATATATTTTTTGTGGGGGCCCAATACTGTGGTGAAGTTGGCTCTATTCGGCATGGGAGAAGCATGTGTATTGCAAACGAGTTACCTTGTGCAGAGATAACTCGGCTGTACTCGGATTCGACCTATCTGACTCTGCACAAGTCAAATACGAAGATGATGAGTATTTGGTCTTCTACAATGCAGTTGGTCGATCGGTCGTCAGTTCAAGTCTGATGGTCGATTGCTCGACATTGGGTCGTTCGGTCGTAACTGGGTTAGAGTCCGTGTTCGGTCGAATGGTCGTATGGTGGCTTGATGGTTGATGGCTCGTATGCGTGGCTCTGTACTTTTGGTCGTTCGATACAGAAGGAAGATCGTTCGGTCGAAGGGGGCTCATTATGATGCGGCTCACTAGGATGCGGCGGAGACCCACTAGGGTACGATGGCATTGATTGCGTACAGTGGTGATTGGATTGGATACCGTAATTGTCAGGATCCATATCCTTGTGAAATCCTAGCCGATGATGACACCTATTGTAACCTAGGGTTATAAATATGGGTTTTAGGTTAGGGTTTCGTGTGAAACATGGTGGAACACATTTGTAACCATTGAGAAAGCCGCCATTGTGAGAGCCAACTTTGTGAGATTGTATTGTGAGCTTTTGGGAGAGTCTTGTGTGCTTCTTCTTTGTTGGACGTAGAGAAGATTTGTATTGTTCTTTCCCTTTCGTAATAAAGATCTTTGGTATTCCCCGTTGGCCGGTCCACTGCCTAAAAGAAATTCTCTAAGTGCTCTTTTGCGTTCGTCAGCCCATCTTCTGATCCAGTGTTCTCTGGCGATCCTATGTCTTCAGCTGCGCTGTGTCCCGAGGCTAGGCCCTGCAGCACAACAAATTGGTATCTGAGCTTTACGGTTCCGGTGATCAACAAAGGAGAGGAAGTGTAAAGCCCCTCTCCCCAGAATACCCGGAAATTTTAAAATTTTTCCTAGGAATCTTGAAGAGGTAGAGATAATGAAGGAAAAATGCAAGAGAGAGAAAGAAAACAAAGGCAGGCCACTGCACCCATGCTGGGATAGTACCTGTAATGTACCATATATAACAATTAGGAGATCACATTCCACTTATACATCATCACAAAGGAGCAACCCAACAACTGACGTAAATGTACACCAATAAATATTCACTCAAGTCAAACCTCACAAGGACAATATTCAACTCCTTGACCCCAAAGTACAATTCAACCTCCTGAACTATCCCACACCCCAGCTCCATGCTCATAAGTCTCACATGCTCTCCAACTATCTGCTACCTGAAATATGGGGAGGAGCACGTCAATGCGTGTCCCAGTAGAAAAACAACTTGGATTTGGAACACCATTTTAGGTTATCAACCAATAGGCAAGGCATGAGAAATAAGGCATGTAAATTAAATGATATGGCAGAACATAAACGGCCAAGTAAGGGATCATACCTGCGGTTCGATGCCGAGCTACTGCAAGAAAAGAGTTATCACTAATAATAATACAAGTGTTCACACAAACATAAAATAAAAAGAAATTACAAGTGCCAGAAATACAACACAGTGTCACAAGCATAGCAGATAAAGGGAAGAGGGAGGTGCTGCAAGCAGAAGAAGTAACATGCAAAACTTATATTTAATAATTTAAATAGTTGGAAACTTGGGTAAACTGCGTGATACCAGGACTTGGACCTCACCCCAAGGATTTGGGGTGGAAACTGCACACGACGCAGTGGACACGGGCACTGTACACTGGGCCTCTCACCCTGCCCCGTCAGGGGACCTGCCTCACGGACACTCACCCCAAAGATTTGTGGTAAGTATGGCACACGGTGCAGTGGACACGGACACTATGCACCGGGCATCTCCGCCTCCTCCCTGTACGGTAGCAAAAGTGAGGCACTCCACTATATACCTCTCCACTCCCAAACCACATCATCACAACGTCAATTCCCCTCCACTCACTGTAAAGGCGAGTGGGAATAATTATTACATATCACATCATCTCCTCCCCAACTTCATAGTCCATGCCTCATATCCACAATTTACTCAAATTCCCTCCAAACCCCAGTTTTAGTAGTTCACCCCCTTTTGGAGGGGATTGAGACATTCTCAAACATAAATTAAGTACTATAAGTTCCATTTAGGAATCATGATGGCATGGTACATGTTCAGTAACCTCTTTTCATCAACACGGGTCATGCACCTAAGTGTCATGCCCTCAGTCATCATCTCATCACATAGCAATATGGGTCATGCACTCTCGTGACATGCCTTCCATCACATCACATTACACATTCATGTATAATAGTTTATCCATACCATCCATGTCCCCAAAATCATCAATTTACAACAGAGATCTTGATACTAGAGTATTTAATCTCATTTCTCATGCTTCTTAACTTCACATTCATTGGGGCATTTCAACAAATACGTGGCATGCATCATGTACAACATCTCAATCAAATTAGCAATAATATAGTATAGGGTAATTTTTAGATTTAGGAAAAAAATGAAAATAATATTAGGTTTCGACCAATAAAAAAATTATTTACAGATTTCAACCAACTTTGGCCACGTCAGCGGCGAGGCGCGTGGCCTCGCCGCGGACTCGACTAGTTTGGACAATGCCGCACTTGCCAAGTGCGACATTTTGGACGCACTTCCCAAGTGCGGCCATTTTGTCCAATTGGATACCATCCAAGTGGGCCATGACTTAAGTCACAGGCCTCTAAAATAGCTGTACTTGGCAAGTGCGGCCAAAAATGATAAGCATATCAAAATTGCAGTGTGGGCACATTTCAGATGTTTACATGCATATTGTGTGGCTTTAAGAAAAATGATGGCTTTCCAGAGAGACTGTGTCTGACATAGCTGGCGAAGGCCATGTTTGTGATGGGAGAAATCCCAAGTTCAACCGCAACCACTTGACATTCTGCGAAGAAATCTCAAAATCATTTATCGACAACGAAGTGATTTTTGATGTATCATTAGTAATCTCTATGCATGTCAACCTTGGAATCACCTTCATGGAGATGCAGCTATCCATCAGCTTCATGGCGAAGGAAAATAATATGAGCAAGAGGGAAGACAGCTGTGAACAATTTTGGCCGCACTTGGCAAGTGCGGCCATTTTAGAAGTCCGTGAAGTCACGGGCCACTTGGATGGCACCCAGTTGGACCAAAATGGCCGCACTTGGCAAGTGCGGCCAAAAATGCCGCACTTGGCAAGTGCGGCATTGTCCAAACTAGCCCAGTCCGCGGCGAGGCCACACGCCTCGCTGCAGATATGGCCAAAGTTGGTCGAAATCTGTAAATATTTTTTGTGTGGTCGAAACCTAATATTATTTTCATATTTTTTTCCTAAATCTAAAAATTACCCTATAGTATATCACACCAATCAAACTTTCTTTGATGTAATAACAACACGTATGGACAATGGGAGTAAAATTGACAACTATACATAATTTAACATCCAATAGAAATGGCTCAACTTGCTGGAAATTGTAAACAGTCACAACAAATGACTATAAATCATCAGTTTTCATTGAGAATTTGACAAAACTTCCTAAATGAAAGTTGTATATATGGTAGTTTTGGATTCACAGATACAATTTCCTGCAAAAGTATGAACTATATGATTTATGGTGAATTAATTAGTGAAGCCTGTCAGATCTATTTTTTAGACAGATTTTGAAGGCTATAAAGATTGCTGTTTTTAGGCATGTTGCAATCAGAATTTCGAAAATTTTGCACTGAGATGAAGTTGTAGAAACACTTGTTAACTTTAGAACGAAACCAAGAACATAAAATTCCATTGTGTGTGCAGGTACTGAAGTCTATTTTTCTAAACTGTGACCAGTCTGAAAGAAATTCAGACATGTTGTAAATATTGAATTTTTACTCCTTATTGAATTGAACCTATATCAAATTTTATATGATTTTGGGGTAGAACTTCAAGATTTACACGTATATAATTTTTTCGAAACTTAATTCAAACCACAGAAACCAGAATTCAAGTAATAACACACTGTAGAATTTCAGCTTTTTCAAGAGAGTGATTTTGCTTGGAATTTGAAGGGGATATTCATGAAATTGAATCATGACACATCAATTTGGCTACCCCTAATCCATATTGAGTAAACATGATATAAAAACATGATATAAATAAACCCTAAATAGATTTCCAAAACCAAGTTAAATTCCTACCACGAAAACTTGATTTCCTTCTCTTCTTCTCATCCTTTCTTCTCTAACTTCTTTCCACTTGCAACCCACTTGTGATACTTGATTTTTGGGAGGAAGAATTAGGGTTTTGAGTTGAAGAAGGAGGAGGAAAGGGAGAGAGGGTGGCCGGCCATAGCTAGGGGAAAAGAGGAGATGAGAAAGAGAGAAGAGAAGAGAAAGTTCAAGAAAGAAAGAAAAGATTTTCTTAAAGAAAAATCTACACACCCTTTGCTTTCTCCATAAGCCATGAGCTACTTAAAATGACTAAAATAACGTCCCAAAAATACCCCTCAACTTTTATTTATTTACAAGTTTGCCATTACTTTATGCACACACCTTTTTACTATACACACACACACCCCCTCTTTTGTCCAAATGACCATTTTACCCCTCACTTTTCTAAAAATTTACAGAGATGCCATTAATCCCTATTCCCTTTCACGCTAGCACGGCTCTCCCTACACACACCCATGCACACCTATGCACGCATACACGCATCACACACACACACGTCCAATACATTCTTGTTGTTTTACACACACGACGTCATTCACACTTCTCCCGCACTTATTCTCGCTTTCTCGTCTCTTAGCCACATATTACGGTCCAATTCCCCTTGCACTACATTACATACTTTATCCACGTTTATTTCATGCCTACGTATGTATCGTAAGTAGAAATACCACATGTATATAGTAGAATACACTTATACTTCACAACAGGGTATGACAGGAAGATTAGTAGCGGTGGTGATAACGGCTCCTCAAAGACGTCGATTTCTGGGTATTCTTCATCGGCTCGAACAATCGTGTCTAAGACGAAGTTCGAAATTGAGATGTTTGATTGAAAGATCAACTTCAATATGTGGAGATGCAAAGTCATGGATATTTTGAACCAACTTGGTCAAGATATCTCATTGGACTAGAAGCTGACGAGCATGTTTGCTCAGGAGTGGAGAACTCTGAATCAGAGTGCATGTGGTACCATCCGCCTGTATTTTTCGAAGGAGAAGAAATACCCATACATGGAAGAGACAAGTTCAAGCAAGTTCTGGAAGGAGCTCGGAGACAAGTATATGAAGAAGAACATCCAGAACTGGCTACACTTGATGAAGAATCTTTTCGGGTTGAAGTTGGCCGAGTAGGTTTCTATCGAGAAACACCTCGACTACTACAACAAGCTTCTTACGGACCAGAGGAACGTCAACGTGAAGGTTGACGATGGAGACAAGGCCATGATTCTCCTCAACTCTCTACCTAGCGAGTATGAGTACTTGGTGTCGGTTCTTACCCATTGTAAGGAATCGATCACATTCGAAGAGGTGTCCAAAGCTCTGACGAGCAACGAGTTCAGGAAGAACGATGGGGACACCAGTAGCCGAGCTTCGAGCGACGCTCTTACGGTCGTAAGGGGTCGTAGTGTTGAGAAGGAGATAGAAGGGGGTATTTCAGATCCAAGTCCAGAGACATGACAATGGGCCCTCAGCGTAAGGTGACGAAGGACCAATTTGCTTTCTGTAAAGAAAGATGACATTAGGTCAGAGACTACCAGAAGGCGAATAAGAAGCACAATGCAATTGCGAACGTCGTTAAGGGCATTGAGGTCGAGAAATATGTATTGGTCGGTGCTTCGAGGGCGTGACATCATATGGTTGGGTGCTCGACTCCGGGTGTTTGTTCCATATGACGCCACATCGAGAGTACTTTACGACCTTCGGAGAAGGTGGTAAGTGTACAGTCTTGTTGGGCGATGACCGAGCCTGTAGCATGGTAGGCGTCGAGACAGTGCAGATGAGGATGGGCGACAGTGTTACACGAGACATCGAGGAGGTACACTTGGTTCCTGACCTAAGGCATAATCTCATATCGCTCGGTTCACTCAAAGCCAAGGGTTGTCGAGTGACCATGGAGAATGGAGCTCTGCGTTGGGGTACAAATATGGGTGCTCAACTCATTGATCTCCACACTGGTATGATATTGTCCACTTTGGGCCTTTCACAAGGAACCCTCATGGATTTGTTCTTGGGCTCTCCCCAAAAGGCCTCATACCAATTTAGATCCAATTCCATATTTATACTCTCCCATTTTTCCTTATCTAGCCAATGTGGAACTATGTTTGATTTCTCACAAGCTCCACCTCAAACATAGTCTCACATAGTCACCCTTTGACTAATCAAGTCCAACTTGATTAGTCTATCTTGCTCATCAATCCGATCTTATGCTCGCCTTGAGAGCACACTTGAAACTGTGCGGACTCTGGACACATGTTTAACATCAACTGCTCAATTCAGACTCAACTTGGACTGTGTGGAAGGGGACACACATTCACATCAACTTCACAGTGTGGTTTAGGTACAAGTGAAGCTCACTAGTCTGAATGATCCACATACAGGCATGACACACATCTGCTCGATCGAGTCACAGCTTCACCGTGCTGAGCAGATGCCTTACGTGAAGTTAACCAACACTCGAGAGCTCAACTCCACATGGCATATGGATCCATGTGGCACCACATTGGAAGCTCTTGTGCAGCTTCCTACCAATATGTACGAGAGAGCCTCGAATCCACATTGACTAAGTCAGGGGTCTGGCTCTGATACCATTTGTTAGGGGTACAAATATGGGCGCTCAACTCATTGATATCCACACTGGTATGATATTGTCCACTTTGGGCCCTTCACAAGAACCCTCATGGCTTTGTTCTTGGGCTCTATCCAAAAGGCCTCAAACAAAATGGAGATCCAATTCCATATTTATACTTTCCCACTTCCACTTGTCTAGCCAATGTGGGACTATGTTTGATATCTCACACTCTGAGGGTGACCAGCAGAGCAATGATTGTGATGAAGGGGAAGCGTTAAAGCAACCTCTGTTATTTGAATGGTTTGGTCGTAGCTGACACGGTGGCTCTGACTCATGAGGCTGAAAGGGACGACTCTTTGTTATGGCACATGCGACTTGGTCATGTGGGTGAGAAGGCATTGGTGAAGCTTATCGTCGGAGATCATCTAAAAGGGGCCAAGACCGGGAGGATTGAGTTCCGCGAGCACTGTGTGTTTGGGAAACAGACATATGTTTCATTTAGGAAGGCCATCCATAGTATGAAGGGAGCACTCGACTATGTGCACACCAACGTATGGGGCCCGAGTAGAATGGCCTCATTGGAAGGGAAACACTACTTTGTGTCGTTCATCGACGACTTCTCACGCATGGTTTAGGTGTTTCTGCTGAAGTCAAAGGACCAAGTTCTTAGCACTTTCATCGAGTGGAAGAAGCTGGTCGAGACTCAGACTGGTCGGTTAGTCAGGCATCTCCTAAGTGACAATGGTTGTGCGTATAGGTCAGATCTCTTCGAGAAGTTCCGCAGATCAGAAAGGATTCAGAGGCACTTCACCGTTGTTGGTACGCCATAACATAATGGGATATCAGAGAAGATGAATCGGACTTTGCTGGAGAACGTTCGATGCATGCTATCCACAGCTGACCTATTGATGGATTTTTGGGCAGAGGCCCTGGCGTATGCGACCTACTTGGTCAATCGGTTACCATCTGTTGCATTGGTAGGGAAACCTCCATTGGATGTATGATCGAAAAATCCAGTTTTTGAATATGGATCACTTTGAGTTTGGGGATATCCAAGTTATTATGACGTGAAGGAAGACAACCTCGACGCTCAAGCCAAGAAATCCATCTTCTTGGGCTTCAGCAATGGTGTCAAGGGATATCGACTGTGGTGTCAAACATAGAGGAAGGTCATCCTGAGCAGAGATGTAATGTTTGATGAGTCGGTGTTACTAAAGAAGGAATAAGAACTAAAGGTGGATCTCGAACAGACATAATTGAAGCAGGTATACGAAAACATATCTGAGGCTCCATAACGGTCGATCGACAACTCAGATCAACCCTCCCCAGAAGTAGCAGAAGACGGGTTCCAGGTCGTTGATGGTGTAATTGGTGGTTCAAGCTCAGTTGGTGGAGATAGCTCATATCCAAGGGTTCAGTCGAAGGATTCCATAGCAATATCGAGGCCGAAGCGTGAGATAATAAAACCTGCAATGTACTTGGAGATGGTCTAATTCGCCTTTCACATAGTATGTATCGATGTTCCCATCTCGTTTAGTGAGGTGGAGCAATCCGAAGACCCGAAGTGGTGGAGAAGTGCAATGGATGAAGAGATAGAATCATTGGCTAAGAACGACACATGGGATCTCGTGGAGCTTCTGAATGGCCAGAAGGAAATTGGGTGTAAGTGGGTCTACACCAAGAAGGAAGGGGTCGAATCAGGAGATATTCGTTACAAAGCTCGTCTCGTAGCGAAGAGCTTCGTACAGAGAGAAGGCATTGACTACAACGAGTTCTTCTCTCCTGTGGTGAAGTATTGCTCGATTCGGATCCTGTTGGCATTGGTTGCTCAGTTCGACTTTGAACTGGTGTAGTTGTATGTCAAGACGGTGTTCTTGGATGGAGAGCTCGAAGAGGAGATCTATATGGCTCAGCCCGATGGCTATGGGAGTGATGACGGTCATGCATGTCGATTGAAGAAGTCACTTTACAGTTTGAAGCAATCACCACGACAGTGATATAAGTATTTCGAATGCTTTATGATAGATGATCAAGGGTAAGTTCGCAGCCCCTATGATCATTACGTGTTCTATCAGAAGTTGGTTGACGGGTCCTTCATCTATCTTTTGCTTTATATCGATGAGATGCTCATAGCTTCATCTAATAAAGAGGAGATTGGGAGATTGAAGTCTCAATTGAGTTCTACATTTGAGATGAAGGATCTGGGCGAGACACGGAGGATTCTTGGGAAGGAGATCACAAGAGATCGAAGTGGAGGTATAGTTCATCTCTCACAGAGTCGCTACTTGAAGTCTATTGTACAGAGATTTGGCTGTGAGAAGATGAAGTCCGTAGCTGCTCCGCTTGCACCTCACTTCAAGCTTAGTGCCAAGCAGTGTCCGGATAATGAAGAGGATAAGAAGCTCATGACGAGCGTACTGTATGCCAATGCGGTAGGGGCCTTGATGTATGCGATGGTATGTACTCGACCGCCTCTATCACATGCGGTCAGCATGGTGAGTAGATACATGCACAACCCAGGGAGAAAGAACTTGCAAGAAGTGCAGTGGATCATTCATTACATCAATGGCACAATTGACGTCGGACTGACCTATAGACGAAGTGTTCATAATCTGCACACTGTCGGGTATGTCGATTCTGACTATGCATGCGGCTTGAGTGGGAGGTGATCGATGACAGGCTACGTCTTCACCCTGTCTGGCTCTCCAATATGTTGGCAGAGTATCCTTCAGTCTACGGTGGCCTTGTCTACTACGTAGGCAGAGTATATGGCATTGGGCTCAGTGGATCTAGTTGGGGCTCGGTGGAGCCAGTTGAGGCTCGGTGGAGCTAATTATTGCTCTTAGGGGCATTGAGACTCGAAAGAGTCAAGCTAGTCCCAAGAGGGGACATTCGTAGCTCTGCAGAGCAGTTGGTCCTTCAGGACATTTGGTTTTTTAGGACATTTGGCTCTGCGGAGCAAAATAAGGGGAACACCATTTGACGATGTAACATGGTCAGTGAGGGTCGTTCATTGGACAGAGGCTCGAATCTCCCCAAGGTTGAGATTTGTGGAGAAGTTGGCTCGATTCGACGCAGGAGAAGATGCCGTATTGCAGACGAGTTACCTTGTGCAGAAATAACTCGGATGTGCTCAGATTCGACCTATCTGACTCTGCACAAGTTAGATATGAGGAAGCTGAGCATTTGGTCTTCTACAGCGTAGTTGGTCGATCGGTCGTCGGTTCGAGTCTGATGGTCGATCGCTCGGGTCATTCGATCGTAACTCTGTTAGAGTCCATGTTCGGTTGAACGGTCGTATGGTGGCTTGATGGTTGATGGCTCGTATGCGTGGCTCGGCACTTCGGTCATTCGATACAGAAGGAAGATCGCATGGTCGAAGGGGGCACATTGGGATGCGGCTCACTAGGATGCGGAGGAGGACCACTAGGGTGCAGCAGCATTGATTGCGTACAGTGGTGATTGGATTGGATGTCGTAATTTTCAGGATCTGTATCCTTGGGAATTCCTAGCTGATGATGACACCTATTGTAATCTATGGTTGTAAATAGGGGTTTTAGTTTAGGGTTTCGTGTGAAACATGGTGGAACACATTTGTAACCATTAAGAGAGCCGCCATTGTGAGAGCCAACTTTGAGAGATTGTATTGTGAGTTTTTGGGAGAGACTTGTATGCTTCTGCTTCGTTGGACAAAGAGAAGATTTGTATTATTCTTTCCCTTTCGTAATAAAGCTCTTCGGTGTTCTCCCTAGGCCGGTCCACGGTCGAAAAGTAATCCTCTAAGTGCTAGCTCTTTTGTGTTCGTCTACCCGTCTTCTGATCCGGTGTTCTCCGGTGATCCTACGTCTTTCGCTACACTATGTCCCTAGGCTAGGCCACGCGGCACAACAAATACATTGGTATGTATACAAACAAACACACAAACAAATATACATATATACATATAAAAATATATTTTTATCAAATTTTTGTGGGGTCCCGTGCCCCCACATTGGCATTCCTAGTTCTGCCCCTGCAAGCATGCAATGATATCAAACATATTTAGGGTAAAGAAGAGATTTCAATGTTTTCATTTATGATAAAAAATTCAGAGTACAAAATAACATTTTACTTTAAAAGATTTTTTGCTTTCAACAGACCATACATGCTACGTAATTATCCTAGTTAAAAAATACACAACTAATTATCAATGAACGCACTCTGTCTACTACAACTCGCTTAGTTTTGCCCGAAAATTGAGTGCCAACAGAGGTTGAAAATTTGACAGCTTAAAATTAATAGAAAATTTTGCAAACTAAGAACTTAAATTTTTTTATAATAGTGTAGAAATGCATAGCAAAAACTTAAAAAGATAAATATGAAAAAAGTTTAACATAAATCAAAATATCCAATATGTAAACTTAAATTATAAAAAAATGAAATCTACAACTGTGGAATTTGAACCCACGCCGTTTCGGACCAAAGCTTAAATCTGATGTCTTAGAGCACTCGGCCAAACTGCTAAGTACCACAACATGAATCAATTTAAGTCAAAAATCATATGCAAAATTTTTTAATTGGTGAATCTACCTTGAGTTTAAGTGGTGATGTTAAAAATAATAATCTCATATTGATGAAAACTGAAAATAGTGATGTCCATAAATTAGTAATCGGGCTTCCAATCCATCGGCTTAAGCATTTAGGTTAAAGTATCTCAACCATGATTATATATACTTTCATGAGTTTAACTTATCGCATGCCATAACTCTAATCTCAATCTTAATTTGCTCAAAACTACTGAGACTACAAATAAAAGTGTTAAAGAATACAAACAATATATGGGTTGTATACTAACACTACAAGTGTTAGGAAGGTACCTTTTACTATATCTCTCTTTTCTAGTTATACCTTTGTACCTTTTGTGCTCTTCTGTGTGCATGTGTGTTTGTGTTTGTGTTTGTGTGTAATCGAATATATATATATATATATATATATATATATATATATATATATATATATATATATATATATATATATATATATATATACACACAATATGTAAAAATTATTTTCTTGTAATCTTAAGATGATATCAGAGCCAATCTTCCAAACACTGATTTTATTTAGCTTGTTATTACTAATCCTAGTTTCAACTCCTTGTCACTACGTGTGTCATCTTAACTCTCTACCTAACGAGTACAAGCATATTGTCACAATGCTTACATATGGTAAGAACTTAATCACTTTTGAAGATGTGTCCAATGCTCTTACAAGTTTTGAATTTTAGAAGAATGACAGGCTAGATACAAAGAGCCGAGGAAAATAGCTCTTACCGTGGTAAGAGGACAAGCAAATGAGAGGGGTGAAGATCAGAAAGGATATTTCAAATCTAAGTCTAGGGACAAGAGCAGAGAACCTCCTTGCATGGACTTAGTAAAGAACCAATATTGTGCTTTCTCTCGAGAGAAAGGGCATTGGGTCAGCGACTGTCCTATGGTGAAGAAGAAGCACGATGCTACTACAAACGTCGTCAAGTGCGTTGAGGTAGATGAATATGAATTAGTCGGTGCTTCAAAGGGCGTGGTCAAAAATTTGGGTGCTTGATTCGAGATGCTCCTTTCACATGATGCCATATGGAAAGTACTTTACTACCTCTCATAAAGGAGGTCAGAGTACGGTCCTACTTGGGGATGACCGAGATTGTACAACAACAATCAGTGGCACAGTTCGAATCAAGATGGGTGATGGAGTCACTCGGGACATAGGCAAGGTATATTATGTTCCCGACCTAAAGCAAAACCTCATATGGCTTAGGTCACTTTAAGCCAATGGGCGCAAAGTGACCAAGGAGAAAGAGCTCTAAGGGTGACTTGAGGAGCTATGACATTGATGAAGGGGAAGAAAAAAAGGCAACCTCTACTATTTGGATAGCTTGGTGGTGACTGGCACGACAGCACTCTCCCGTGAGGACAACCAAGATGACTCGTTACTTTGGCACATGCGTCTAGGACATGTCAGAGAGAAAGCTCTTAAGAAGCTGATTGAGACACGATGAGCTAAAAGCAGGAAGATTGAGTTCTGTAAACATTGTGTCTTCGATAAAAAGATCATTTAGGACATCCATCTACAATAGGAAGGGAGTACTTGATTATGTCAACACCGATGTGTAGGGACCGATGAGGACAATCTCATTGGGACGTAAACACTACTTTGGCCTTTCATTGATGATTTCTCACGCATGGTATATGTGCTTCCTTTGATGTCTAAGAACGAGGTTCTGAGTAAGTTCATAGAATGGAAGACACCGATTGAAAAATAGACTGGAAATAAAGTTAAGAGACTCCGAAGTGACAACGCTGGAGAGTATAGGTCGGACCCCTTCCAGGAGTATTGCAGATCTGAAGGGATTCAGAGACACTTCACCATTAGTGGTATGCCACAACAGAATGGAGCAACCGAGAGGATGAATTAGACCTTGCTAGAGAATGTATGATGTATGATATCCACATCTGACCTATCAAAGGAGTTCTGAGCAAAGGCCCTTTCATATGATTAATTCCCCGGCAACGGCACCAAAAACTTGATCGGCCCGGAATTAAACTCTGGAAACGATGTCGCTTTACTACAAGCGCAAGGTACAGTGGCGAGCGGGTATCGAACACGGGGAAGCGGTGCTATACTACCTATCTACTCCTAGGTTGAGTTAGACTTGCAGGTTAATTGGTGGATGTGGAGTATGGAGGGTCATAATGGTGATGGATGCGAAGGTCGTGTCACTCGATATCGTAAACAGACTCTACACAAAGAAAGGAAAATAAAAGACTAGGGCATTAGGAGTCACCACTAGGATTGTCGGATGTCAATGCTAGGTTAGAATTCTTACGTTGAAGTGGTTTTATTAGGGATAGATTGTCGCATCTAAGATGTAGAACTCATGGCTTAACACACCATTCGTCTAACGTATCCCGTGTTTAGCCACACTATCGTGGATAGCCTAACACACGATCCGTGCATTACGATCGAAAATTATTCCCAACCTCTACTCATACCACTATCGTGGGTTAGAGCTTCGATCAGTGATTTGGTGGCTCTCATTGATGCTACTATCGTACATCATTAATTAGTAATATAGGTTGTCGGTAGATCCCATCAAAGTGTGCGTCACTATCGTGGTCACGAACCCTAATTGGATTCACTAACTTCCTAATTAAGTTCATGGATACTCCTTAAGCGCACGTGCCACTATCGTGGTCACGATCCCAGTACGAGATCTCCTACAAACTTGGCTGGATCAACCAAAACACATCCCTTTTATACCAACGCAACCTAAAAATTCTAACTTTACATCTAAATCCTAAGATCCTAGGTCTAATCCATTAGCCCTAGAAAAGACTACTCATAATTCATGCAAAGATCAACAATAGATTCAATAGAAGCAATAGAATTCATGATCGCAATAGATATGAGAACGATAGAAAACTTTGTTGCATGCATCAAAGAGATACTCAATAAGCAATTACACAAAGAAATAACAATGGAATTAAAGAGAACAAAAATACCTATCTTGATACAAGGGAGGTGCCTATGGCATGGTCTAACTCCAAAAGAAAGTCTCCACAAAGCTTCAAAGAAAATATGATCTAACTCTCCCCAAAGGGGGGTTGGTTCCTCTCAATGACGGCTACAATACATATATATAGTCCCCTCAAATCCTAGCAAATAACCCTAGAAACCCCTCTGAAATTCGGCCCAAATCTGTTTCTGGCCGCAACTTATTGGTGGACCCCGACTGTAGCTCGCTCGAGTAGGAATTGCACTCGGTCGAGTGCAGATTTCAGCACTACACCATCGACTTGCAGAAATTCTCCTGATTTCATCCGACCTCCGATTGATGCATTCTTGGTAGCACTGGAACCCTCATGAAGTCTACTATCCATAAATAATATGAGAAAAATAATTTGTCAATGGGAATGATAGCAGATCTCAAAAGAGTGAGAGGTTGTCTGAAAATCTGGGCATCTCACCTCGCTCGACCGAGTGCGGTTGCACTCGATCGAGCGACCTTTGCGCTCGGTCGAGCTACAGTGTGCTAGAAAAGTCCCTCAAAGTATTGATTTTAATGGATTTCACTCGGTCGAGTTGCTGTGGTACTCGGTCGAGTCGCTGATCTACTCGGTCGAGCTACAGTACGTTGGAAAAGCCTTCAAAATCGTCGCTTTGTTTGGATTCAGCTCGACTGAGTGGCTGCAGTGCTCTCCTTCTTCGATTTGGATTTGGAATTGAATTAGCCGGTCGAGTTGATCTGACCAAGTAGTATCTCTACTCGGTCGAGTGGAGCGTGCACATCAGCTGGGGATCTCCTCTTTCGATCCGGATGTCAGCTCGGTCGAGTGCTGATGCACTCGACCGAGTATACTGGAATTTTAGTTCATATCTCCATAGATTTCTCTTCTCCTTCCTTCTTCTCCTTCTCCTCAATTCTTCTCTTTCACCAGGTCAAGCACCTAGGAGACGATGCCATAGATGCTCTAGCGACCTCGGATGTGTCAATAACCCCAATTTGCTCCAAATCACCTCAAAACTCCTGAAAATGAGAATAAAGCTCCGAAAGTGATATAATACGATAAAAAATCAAATGAGCGACAAATATAATTGTTGGGCGACTAAAATGGCATGAAATGAAGCGATAAATGTATGTAAAATATGGACACATCAAAATACCCCAAGCGTACCTCTTAGTCGTACTCGAGGAAGACGAATACGAAGCTCACCGGGTGTTGAAAATAAGAAATAGAAAAAGAATACAAAGTGGAGGGGGTCGCTAGATTATTCGCTCAGATCTCAGGCTATAAGCTACATATCACGATACTCTGAAAATGAATCACATGCTATACAGATTTCATACCTTATAAAAACATGGTACTTGCAAGATTTTTAGAAGGGACTCCCTAAATTCATAAAATCAATTCATATCCACATCACACATTTCATAGAATTTAATATACAAATGTTGGCGATGCACTTTTCAATCAGAAGTTATAAATGAAGCATATAAGAATCACACCAAACATGCAATGGAGAATGAAATAAATCATGGCATTCACATATTCATATCAATTCATAAGAAGTCTCCATAGCTAAACTATTTCGCTAAGTTTCAACATTATCAAATATTCTTAACTGTGCACAACTCCACTCTGATGTCGTACTCACTCATATAGTCAAATGAATTCACCCCCTCCTCCCCCCCCCCAGGTTAGCTTGAGGCATCACATGTAAAGGAAAAGGATAGGAGAAAATGGAATTTTTGCCTTGGTTTTCCCAAGTATATTTCTGGCTCCAACAATGAGATAAGGAAATAATTTTCTTTTCTTTTGAACTTTTTGTTTCTCATTTTTCTTTTTGGATTTTTGTAGGAGCAATAAAATATGTATTTTTTTGCTTTTGGTCTTCTTTTTTGCTTTTTGTACTTTTTGGAGCTAACCTTTTCTTTTGTTGGTATTTTTGGGAATAGATGCGGTATAAGTAGCTGCAAGGGATGAACTCAAGTGACATGTAGAGAAATAAAGAGATATGTGGAGAAAGAAATATAATGTAACACTCAGTTCACTCTAAGATGTGCATAAATGGTTCAATAAGATAATACATCAACTAAAACTCATATGTAAGCATGTATATTCTTATTCATCTCAACTAATAGTGAAGTCAAGCAGTAATGTTTTCAATCATATCAGGCATGCAACAGAAGGTGAATAAGACAATAAAACTGATGCTTCAGATATACTAACGATGCGTGAATCTTGGTGCATTTCTAATAAAAGCATACTAAACACTAATCCATACATTCAGCTTCAATAAATTTCATGCATTCACTTAGAGAAGTCATCAAAAGAAATATATATGCAAGCACATGCGAATAGCAAGATTATGAAATAACTCTAAGTAGCATGACAAGGATAAATAAGGATCATGATGGTAATGAAAGCAATAAGAGATATCATCACAGTGAATTCATCTAGCGAAAGAAAATAAAGAAAAGAAAAGAATGAAAAGAAAAACAAGCACACAATATGATGCATGAACACACATAAATAGAAAATAAGATGGAAAAATTGAAAAGATGATGCAAACACTTGAAACATTCTAAAAATATGAAAAAATAAAGTAAAAATGCAACTAAATGGCATGGAAATGCACTCCTCCAAGCTTAAACTTCACATTGTCCTTAATATGATCATAAAAAGAGATTATGAGGAACAATGATAAATATGAGGGGGGGTGAATGAAAAATGATGAAATGAATGACATGAAATCCTAATGCAACTACATGCACATGCAATGATGCATGAGAGCGCCTTCTCCCAAGCTTATACGAAACAATCCTATTCAAATGACTCGATCAAAAATCTCACGTCTTCGCTGAGCGAGATCAAGTCAGACGAATAAGAAAGTAAGGTTTTCACTTGAGAGAAATGCTCGATGGTGGGCAAAAGGATGTGACACATCAAAATATGAAGATGGTAGCTATCAATTATAGCATATAAAGGATAGGGTGTAAAAGATTATTGTTGCCGTCATATGAGGTGATATTTATCTAAACTAACAGATCAAGCAAATCTATACGGTCCTCTCGCTGTCGAGAGGATTCGTGTTTATTGAAATAATAAAATGCTACACTACTGGATTGATATCACCTATAGCAAAAGACGGATTCAGTATCTTTTTCGGTGCAGGCAACTGCTCCAACTGCTCATTTCGTGGCTCCGTCAGATGCGTGTGTCCACGGACTCCATCAGATTCCAGCAATACGGCTCCCAGCATCTCTCCAAGGACTCCACCTGTACCCTGCAAGAGATAAACTGCATCAATTTGATGTGGATAAGTCTTCCCCAAAATAAATGTATTCCAAAGAAGGTCATCAAAAGAAATATTTAAAATTAAGGATGGTTGACAACACTTCACTGGAAATAAATCTCTACTCTCGTGCACCATGTCGACCAACTCCTCATTGTTCTCCTCAGATTCCTCAGGTAGCTTTGGCATATAAGCATGGGTCTCATCAGGCAGCTCCTCCTCATCGTCAGACTTATCCCAGCATACCTCCTGATCATATTCAATAACATCCATGGTAGGTGGCTCCTCGCTCTTCTCCTCGTATACGTCCCATCGTGCCTCTTGATCATATGTATGTGTGCCCTACAAAAGGCAAAATGAGTTATCTAAATCTGAATCAAAATAAACAGCATACACTGGAGGGACATCAAATGTAAAAAACGAGGGGGGTAAAGGGATCTCCCTGAATTGGAGCCATAAGCTCTATGGGATAGTCCTCGGTGTCAGTGGAAGGGTGAGGTGACTGCAGAAGTTCTAATGGTGGAGGGTAATGATCGGGATTTTTATGAATAGTTGTGTCCTCATCCAAATGCATGACATCCACAGTGACAGGCTCTGGCTCCCTATGTAAGGCCTCCTCAAAAGCAAGATCTGACAATGTAGGCACGACCTCCTCAGTAATATCCTCTGATGGTATAGGCTACTCTGATTCATGTGGATGGCAGGTGGGAGTGACGATGGCACAAGCTGGCTCCGCAGTGCCAGGTGCGGTGGTCTCGTCAGAGGTGGCAATATTAAAGCGCATAATACCTCCCCCAAGCTGAACGTGGATATCCTCCTCAGGCTCCTCAGGTATAGAAGGCAATGTAAAATTCATCTTCTCCTTTTTATGCCTCCTTCATCGTTTCTGTCCTGGAGCTCGAGGCACCAGATGGCGTGGCATGGCCTTCTTAATAGTAAGTGCAGGTGGCACATTTTCTGCTTCCTCTACGGCCTCTTCATGGTCAACCTGTCGTGCAAGAATCCCATCTAGGTACGTATAAAAATCTGTGGTCCACATAATATAACCCATAACACCTGATCAACAAAGATAAATACCTGGAGAAGAATGTTAGTGGCATAAGAGAGATAAAGATAACATAAAATAACGTGGTGGTGGCCGGAGAAAATATATATCTCTCTTTTTTAGCGTGGTCTAATCAACCGAATTGTGATAAATAGATAGTATGGCGGTACGCCTCCCCGGCAATGACGCCAAAAACTTGATCTATCCAAAATGTAACTCCGAAGCAACCTCGTTATGGCGCGAATTACATGGAGATGAATCCCCGGTAAAGGCGCCAAAAACTTGATCTATCCAAAATGTAACTCCGAGAACAACCAAGTACTGCGCAATTTACACGGAGATAAATCCCCGGCAACGGCACTAAAAACTTGATCGGCCCGGAATTAAACTCCGGAAACGATGTCGTTTTACCGCAAGCGCACAGTACAGCGGCGAGCGGGTATCAAACACGGGGAAGCGGTGCTATACTACCTATCTACTCCTAGGTTGAGTTAGACTTGCAGGTTTATTGGTGGATGTGGAGTATGGAGGGTCGTAATGGTGATGGATGCGAAGGTCGTGTCACTCGATATCGCAAACGGACTCCACACAAAGAAAGGAATATAAAAAGACTAGTGCATTAGGAGTCACCACTAGGATCGTCGAATGTCAATGCTAGGTATAATTCTTACATTGAATTGGTTTTATTAGAGATAGATTTTCGCATCTAAGATGTAGAACTCATGGCTCGACACGCCACTCGTCTAACGTATCCCGTGCTTAGCCCCACTATCGTGGATGGCTTCACACGCGATACGTGCACTACGATCGAGAATTATTCTCAATCTCTACTCATACCACTATCGTGGGTTAGAGCTTCGATCAGTGATTTGGTGGCTCTCATTGATTCTACTATCGTACATCATCAATTAGTAATATAGGTTATCGGTAAATCCCATCAAAGTGTGCGACACTATCGTGGTCATGAACCCTAATTGGATTCACTAACTTCCTAATTAAGTTCATAAGATACTCCTTAAGCATGCGTGCCATTTTCGTGGTCACGATCCCAGTACGAGATCTCCTACAAACTTGGCTGGATCAACCAAAACACATCCCTTTTATACCAACGCAACCTAAAAATCCTAACTTTACATCTAAATCCTAAGATCCTAGGTCTAATCCATTAGCCCTAGAAAATACTACTCACTATTCATGCAAAGATCAACAATAGATTCAATAGATGCAATAGAATTCATGATCGCAATAGATATGAGAACGATAGAAAACTTCGTTGCATGCATCAAAGAGATATTCAATAAGCAATCAGAAAGAAATAACAATGGAATTAAAGAGAACAAAAGTGCTTATCTTGATACAATGGAGGGGCCTATGGCATGGCCTAACTCCAAAAGAAAGTCTCCACAAAGCTTTAAAGAAAATAAGATCTAACTCTCCCCAAAGGGGGGTTGGTTCCTCTCAATGACGGCTACAATACATATATATAGTCTCCTCAAACCCTAGCAAATAACCCCAGAAAACCCTCTGAAATTCGGCCCAAATCTGTTTCTGGCCGCAACTTATTGATGGACCCGGACTGTAGCTCGCTCGAGTAGGAATTGCACTCAGTCGAGTGCAGATTTTAGTACTGCAGCATCAACTTGCAGAAATTCTACAGATTTCATCCGACCTATGATTGATGTGTTCTTAGCAGTATTGAAACTATCATGAAGTCTATTATCCATAACAAATATGAGAAAAATACTTTGTCAGTTGGAATGATAGAAGATCTCAAAAGAGTGAGAGGATGTCTGAAAATCTGGGCATCTCACCTCGCTCGACCGAGTGCGGTTGCACTCGGTCGAGCGGCCTTCGCGCTCGGTCGAGCTACAGTGTGCTGGAAAAGTCCCTCAAAGTATTTCTCGGTAATGGATTCCACTCGACTGAGTACGTAGCTATGGTATTCGATCGAGTCGTTGATCTACTCGGTCGAGCTACATTAGGTTGGAAAAGCCTTTAAAATCTTCACTCTGTTTGGTTTCAGCTCGACCGAGCAGCTGCAGCGCTCTCCTTCTTCGATTTGGATTTGGAATTTAATTAGCCGGCCGAGTTGATCTGCCCGAGTAGTCTCTCTACTCGGTCAAGTGGAGCGTGCGCATCAGCTGGGGAGCTCCTCTTTCGATCTGAATGTCAGCTCGGTCGAGTGCTGATGCACTCTACCGAGTAGCCTGGAATTTTAGTGTATACTCCATAGATATCTCTTCTCATTCCTTATCCTCATTCTCCTCAATTCTTCTCTTCCACCAGGTCAAGCACCTAGGAGACGACGCCATGGATGCTCTGGCGACCTCGGATGTGTCAATAACCCCAATTTGCTCCAAATTGCCTCAAAACTCCTGAAAATGAGAATAAAGCTCCGAAAGTGATTTAATACGATAAACAATCAAATGAGCGACAAATATAAGTTTTGGACAACTAAAATGGCGTGAAATGATGCGATAAATGTATGTAAAATATGGACACATCAATATGCGACCTATCTAATCAATCAGCTACATTCTGCTACATTGGATGGACAACCTCCTTTGGAGGTCTGGTCAAGAAAGTCAGTTTCTGATTATGATTCTCTGCATATATGGGGATGTCATGCATACTATTTTATGAAGGAGGACAAGCTTGATGCTAGAGCCAAGAAAGCCATCTTCTTGGGCTTTAGCGATGGTGTCAATGGATACAATTTATGGTGTCCAAGACAAAGGAAGGTCATCTTGAGCAGAGATGTGACATTCGATGAGTTAGCATTGTTGAAGGGACATGGACCGAGGGTGGAGCATATAGAGACACAATGGGAGCATGTTCAAATAAAGATGTCGAAGGTTCCTGATATTGTGGCTATTGACTCTTGCTAAAACTCACCAAAGACTGCAGATGATATACTCCAGACAGATGGTGACATTGGTGGTCCAAGTCCAGATGGTGGAGATATCCCTTCTCTACAGATAGCATAGCAGATGGATTCCATTGCCATCTCGAGACTTAGGCATGAGATACGACGACCTGCGAGGTATACAAAGATGGTCTCATTTGCTTTCCTCGTAGTCAGTATTGATGTACCCACTTTATTGAGAGATGTAGAGCACTCTGAAGTCCCAGAGAGGTAGAGAAAAGCAATTGATGAGGAGATGAAATCATTGAGGAAAAATCATACATTGGAATTGGTGGAGCTTCATGCAAAGAAGGAAGCGATTGGGTGTAAGTGTGTCTACACCAAGAAGGATGGAGTCGTAGAAGGAGATGTTTGCTATAAGGCCAGACTTGTTGCGAAAGAATATGCTTAGAGAGAAGGCATTGACTACAATGAAGTCTTTTCTTCAGTAGTCAAGCATTGTGCTATTCGGATCTTTTTGGCATTGGTTGCACAACTCAACATTGAGTTGGTGGAACTAGATGTCAAAACTGCTTTCTTACATGGGGAGCTAGAGGAAGAAATTTATATGTCTTAACCCGATGGCTACGAGAGAAGCAATGGACTTGCATGTAGGTTGAAAAGTCTTTCTATGGGTTGAAGAAATCACCTAGACAGTGGTATAAGCATTTTGAATGCTTCATGACAGAGGATCAAAGTTACATATGAAGTCCTTACGATCATTGTGTGTTATTTCGGAGGCTAGATGATAGGTCTTTCATATATCTCCTACTTTATGTTATTGACATGCTCACACATTGTCAAATAAAGTAGAGATACAAAGATTAAAAAAGGAACTGAGTTGTGTGTTTGAGATAACGGACCTTGGCGAAGCATAAAGAATTCTTGGCATGGAGATCTACCGAGACTGAAATGGAGGTATTATACATCTTTCATAAAGTCACTACTTGAAGTCCATTACTCAGAAATTCAGTTGTGAAAGTATGAAGTCTGTAGCTACTCTACTTGCACCTCACTTCAAATTTTGTAAAAAGCATTACCTGAAGAACGAGAAGGAAAATATCAGGTCAACATACAGAGTTTATTTTCGTCCAATCTAAAGAAAAAGGTACATGTTAAACCCATGGGTAGGATCTTTTCTAAATTATTTATATTTCTCCTACATTGTCACGTGTGAGATCACCTCTTTCTTCTTTTTCTTTGTACCTTTGGGGAATATCAGGTCAACCATAATGTATAACTATTCATCTTCAAATCTTAAGAAAGAAAAAGGGTTGTGTTAGAACAAAAGTCAACAGATTTGAGTCTCAACCCCCCTTTTTGGCTATTAAAAAAGGTCAACCACAATGGATAATTCTTGAATGCGTCAATGATCATAACTCCATTTGTGCTCAAAAATGCATTGGTAGCCATGCTGTGAGCATCAAGGATATCCCAACCCTAACCCTAATTCATGAAGAACACGTAGTCAAGATGATACATCACTGCATGATGCCAAGCAATCCTTAGATCAAAAGTTAACTCAATGTCAAATAGTTAGAATTCAGTCAACCAAAACCACCTGTTTGCATCCAAAATCATCCAAAGCTTACATCTGTACTTATCTCAAATTTATTTTATATTTATTTTTTGAAACATTGACCTTCAATCAAATATTCTCAACAGACTCATCACAGAGAGAAACATGATCAAAACTTTAGGATTAAGTTCATTTGTGATGTTGGTAACCTAATCAGGTAGGTTTGGTTGGAAGTTGGATCCCTGGACTGGGTCAGCAACCCATGCATGCAGGCTTTCACTGCCTTCACTAAACTGCCAACTTCCAACCAATTACCAAACCCTAAACCAGCGTCATTTGATCTAAATCTAATTAAGCTTCTTTATTTCTTCTGTCATTGCTAAATGAGGAAGAAAATGGTGTGTGGACGGTGCTGAAGTCGTGTGTCTGGTGTTAATGGTGAACTATTGGATGTGAGCATTTCAAGAATTAATTGAAGCGAAAAGTTGGAAACTTGGAATAGAGAAGAATTTATTTGAAAAGGTGAGGGACATTGCCAGCCAATAAAGTTTATGGTGCAGCAAATGCTTCGTCCCGCTGCATTTATATCTGCGACAAAGCATGCTAATAATTCTTGGACAAAGTGATGGAATTAGCCGCTGTTGATACATGGGTCCGGTCTACGAAGCGGAGCTGTATAAGCGCAGCCTATTTGAAGAAGTGAGTTTCGGCCCGAAAGCCCATCTGTTAAACCCTACCTGGACTGCCATATTTGGACCATTCCCAAGCTAACCCACAACACAACCCCTTACCCTTAGGTTGGATGAGTCAAACATCCACTTTTCTCATTATGGACATAAATGGAGGGCGGTTACAACCTCATAATAGCCCACTTTAATAGCCTTGAATTAGCCAATTAGTGGCTAGATTGATGGTGACGGTTACGCTCCTTGATGATCACTTCAAGGGCCATTAATTGAGCAATTAGAGGCTACATTGATGGGTGACGTTAGAAAGTAAAGGGAAGAGTGATAAATACTCTGGAGACTAAGGGAGAAGGGGGGCAAGATTTCCAACAAAGGCTACGTATCAAACTGTACTTTAGAATTCTCTATTATTTTCCTTATCCATTTGGCTCTTGAGTTTTGTCTCTATGAGGAACTAGCTTGAGTGTCGGAGGGGAATCGGTCGGGCCCCAGCATCGACCTCCGGATGATTTTCTTATGGTGCATATCCATGGAGATATCGCGAAGCTAGGTCCACTTCTATCCGTGGAGTTCCATCCTAGCTGACCCTGACCCGGAGAATCTCGTTCACGGGTCCCACTTCTTGGCCTGCGAAAGATCAACTCAACGACACCGGCCTCGTCGCCCCAAATTTAACGGAAGGCGGAACCCGTCCGTAAACACATGCCTTTGTATAAAGCATACGCATATGTATTTTCATCTTTCAATATCCGAATCATAAGCGTATTCCCCTTGCTCAAGCATTCTACTACAAATAGAATACTCCTGTTTGATCAGTGCCACTCTCTGATTTTGGCCCCCGGTCCACTCCGACCCATTCCAAGATTATATGTCGAATTCTTCATGTTTTTTTTTCGAATGGACCCTTTATAGTTAATACGTTTGATCAAGCCCAAAATCAAATCCAAGCAAATTACCAAGTGATAGCAATTAACTCTAATCCGGATGATCTGATTGCTAGATCTCCTTATCTAAGACATACATGCTCCCTTACCACGACAAACAATCCTCTACTACGATAGTGATAAGATTGGCGTCTACTGAGTATGCTTCTAATATGGGCTATGCTCTCTTATTTTCCGAATTCCTTTATAACCAACTGAATCGTTATGTGATTTTGATCTCCCAACTCGATCCCAATGATGTGGTAAGTATCTGTTGGGGTTCTTGGTCACCTTTTGGGTAATACCAACCCTCACGGAAATCCCAAGATCGTGGGGACAACGAACAAGGCAGAGTGGTCTTTCGCTACAAAATACGCAACCAAGTAAATAAAATGCAATAACCACAAAAGAGCAACACACCTTGCACACCGGAGTTTTATACTGGTTCCACCCAAATATGGTGTACGTCCAGTTGGAGAGATTCACTACTGCTTCAGCAAATTTGGATTACAACCAGGAGAAACCTCACAACCCAAGCCCCAAAACCCCTTTGATTCGCCTCCTGTTTATTCTACAGGGAGCCGCGAACCTTACATAAAACAGCGCTCAAAACGCTCTGGGATCCATCACTGCACCTTGAGTTGCTTCTGAAGCTGCTCGATAATATTTGAAGGCATCATCGCATCCCCTTTTATAAGCTCCAAATCTTTCACGGGAAACCAATAGGAAGAAGGGTTTGTCGCTTTCATGGTTAGGTGGCCAAAGGAAAATCAACATTGGCTTGCCCGGTTGGTGGCCAAACAAGGGGAGGTCAAATATGGTGTACCCGGTTTTGTTTTGTAGCAATAATTCAACACTCCACCTTGATACAAAACATACCGCATAACCCCCCAAACCAAAACCTCCACCTTCATACAAACCACCTTTCCATGATGAGGTCAGGGCACTTGGTTAGTGAGCTTCGCTCTAAACATCACCAACTAACCGAGTGTCCAACGAACCCATTTCCAAAGATGAGTCTCCGAACACTACCGAATCTCCATGAATCCATACCTGAAGCAAAACATGTAGTGATCTCTCCCAGTGCCACCTCGTGGCACTCTAGCACCTCTTCAAGGAAAACAAGTTTGAGCGTCGCTCAAACTTCGACGCCGACCTTTCTCCTGCCGGGTTCTCCTTCTTGTGAATCTCCTTGGGATATGCTTTGTCGACCCTTGCACATCGCCACCCTGAGTTTGCGTCCAAACTCAATGCATCCATCGCAATCTTATCTGTCATAAGATCTCCACGCGCCTGCAATGCATAAACTAAATTCACGTAATCATCAAAACGAGCTGGGGCCTTTAAGGTGCTTCGCCCCACTCTGCTAGCAATAGAGTCGTCAACCATAGCCCTAGTCTCTCCACCTCGACTAGAACTTCCACCACTGTCGCTGCATGTAGTAGTCTCCACTTGTGGACTCTCTCCTTCAACCGCCTCGCCTTTACCTTTATCTGTGTCAATACATGGATTTGGAAAAAATACCTCCACCTCGTTCGAGGCCTTTTCGGTATTTTCTGTAGCCTTCTTTTGCAGCATTGTCGACTCTTCAAATGTAACATGTCGACTAACCATGACCTTCTTCTCTTCTGGACTCCATAGTCTATAACCTTCAACGTCATCCATGTATCCCAACAAGATACACTTCTTCCCATTCGCGCTGATCTTGTCACTTCCATGGTGAACCTGTACTGGACATCCAAATATTCGACGATGATCTAACTTTACTGGCTTACCTTTCCAGACCTCCTCTGGGATTTTATCGCCGATAGCTGAAGATGGAATTCTGTTCACCAAATATACAGTGGTTGACATAGCTTCAGCCCAAAATCCCTTTGACAATCCCGATGTAAACATGAGACACCTCGCCTTCTCAAGGAGTGTTCTATTCATCCGCTCGGCAACTCCATTTGACTGCGGATCTCCTGGTGTAGTGAAGTGACGCCTTACTCCTTGCTCCCGGCAGAATCTTGTGAACATTACAGAAGTAAACTCGCCACCATTGTCGGATCTCAGCACTTTTAGCTTCTTTCCTATTTGAGTCTCCACAAGGGTCGTCCATGCCTTGAACTTCTCAAACGCCTCCGACTTTTCCTTCATCACATACACCCATACTTTTCTAGAGAAATCATCAATAAATGATATGAAATAACGCGTCATACCTAGAGAGTGAATTGGCGCAGGACCCCAAACATCGGTGTGAACATAATCGAGAATCCCTCCCGTGTTATGCTTCCCTGTGCCAAAACTAACCTTTGTCTGCTTTCCGTAGACACAATTCTCGTAGAACTCCAGCCCCTTGAAGTTCACCCCATTGATTAAACCACGCTTCCTTAAAGCCTCCAAGCTTTTCTCCGCGACATGTCCTAGTCTGAGATGCCACAGCCTGGTCGAATCAATCTCATGCGAGCTCTTAATGCCAACACTGGAGTCGCCAATAATTGTCGCCCCCTTCAACAGATATATGACATTTACCTTTTCACCTCTCATCACAACTATCGATCCCTTCGATATCTTTAGCGCATTCCTCTCGATCGTGACCTTGCAACCCATGGAATCCAATGCCCCCACGGAAACTAGTGACTTTCTCAAAGCTGGAACGTGCCACACATTGGTGAGTATGCGCACCACGCCATCGAACATCTTGATTCTTACCGAACCAACTCCAATAGCTTTGCACTCTTCATCATTGCCCATAAAGACTGATCCATCCTGCTTAGTGTTGTAGGTATGAAAACAATCTCTATTTGGAGTCATATGAAACGACGCACCTGAGTCCATGATCCAGTCATGGTTCGCAACTTCTAAAGAAGTTGCAGTGAAGAGATCGTAGGTCTCCTCGCTCATCACGTCTTCCTTTTGCACAGTTGCAACTGATGATGATGCTTGCGCTTCCTTATCGTTGTTCCTTCTCTCCGGGCATTCTCTTTTCCAATGTCCATGCTTCTTGCAAATATGACACCTCGTGTCTCTGGTCCTTGATCTCGATCTCGATCTCCCGTTGTAGTTGCCTTTTCTGTTGCTTCGCTCCGAATCAAACATCGCCTGGCTGTCTGAAGCTCCTTCGCTCAAGCCAACGCTTGCCATGCGATCTCGCAACTCCTCACTGTAGAGCCCCGTCTTCACATCTTCAAGAATGAGAGTATCTCCACTGTAGAGCATGGTGTTGATGAACGTCGTATACCTCTCTGGTAACGACAGGAGCATGATCATAGCTTCATGCTCCGCCTCCACAGTCAGACCAACCGCCCTCATCTTCATCACTAAGCCGTTGAAGGTATCAATGTGATCCTTCAATGAGGTCCCATCTTGCATCTTGAAAGTAAAGAATGTCTTCAGTAGGATAAGCCGATTGGTGAGCGACTTCTTCAGGTACAGCTTCTTGAGCTTCTCCCATAATTCCTTGGCCGTAGTCTCTTCGGACACTTGGTAGATTACCTCGTCCGATAAGCTGAGCTGGATGGTTGTCTTCGCCGAGTCCTCCATCTCCATCTTCTCCCTTTCCGAGATATCTGCATGTAGAGCCGCCGTGTCGTACACCACCCGGTGTATGCGGTCCTTTCGCAAGATAGCCTTCATCTTGTACTGCCATATCTCGAAGTTGCCCTTGCCATCAAATCTTTCGATTTTGTAGTGCGAGCCTCCCACCGTCGCATGTGATCGCCCCGCATACGAGTCTGAATTGGTTGCGTCTCCTTTTGTAGAAGAATCCTCCGCCATCGCCTTGGACTTGTCTCACGAGCCTTGATGCTCTGATACCAATTGTTGGGGTTCTTGGTCACCTTTTGGGTAATACCAACCCTCGCGAAAATCCCAAGATCGTGGGGATAACGAACAAGGCAGAGTGGCCTTTCGCTACAAAATACGCAACCAAGTAAATAAAATGCAATAACCACAAAAGAGCAACACACCTTGCACACCGGAGTTTTATACTGGTTCCACCCAAATATGGTGTACGTCCAGTTGGAGAGATTCACTACTGCTTCAGCAAATTCGCATTACAACCAGGAGAAACCTCACAACCCAAGCCCCAAAACCCCCTTGATTCACCTCCTGTTTATTCTACAGGGAGCCGTGAACCTTACATAAAACAGCGCTCAAAACGCTCTGGGATCCCTCACTGCACCTTGAGTTGCTTCTGAAGCTGCTCGATAATATTTGAAGGCATCATCACATCCCCTTTTATAAGCTCCAAATATTTCACGGGAAACCAATAGGAAGAAGGGTTTGTCGCTTTCATGGTTAGGTGGCCAAAGGAAAATCAACATTGGCTTGCCCGGTTGGTGGCCAAACAAGGGGAGGTCAAATATGGTGTACCCAGTTTAGTTTTGTAGCAATAATTCAACAGTATCATCACATACACCATCCTCTATAACATGAAAGGAATCACACATTCATATGCTGGCTTTAGCAAGAAGCTTTTCATCCATCTCTACCATGGACATTGTCACGTCACCTAATTCTTGAGTTATTTCTTAAAATTTTCAGCATCAATTTCTTCAACATTTAATATGATAATGGCCGTTAGTGTGAAATCCTCGCTGGCAAGGCCTACATCTGTGTAGCTTATTTGTAGCTTATGGATTATGTAATGTGATGTGTGTTTATTTTATATATATTTCATATAGTTTATCCAAGCATTCATTCCATATAATCATGCACTCCATACCGTTTCTTTCACTTTTTTGGTTTCTTTTTACTATTGGGTTTCCTCTGTGTATTTCAGGTGAAAACAGTGAGACTTGGGACTCAAGAGCGATGATAGAAGCTTGGAAAGAGATCCAGGAAGCGAAGGAGTTAAAAATAATCAGATGAGTGAAGATAAACAGCAGCTTGACATGGTCGTGCGGTATACCACACACGACTGTGTCAACCCACCCAGCCCCCAAAGGAAGAAGAGAAATGAAGATTTACACGCTCGTGTGATATAACACACACGACTGTGTGAGGTGACACAAAATGAAGCCCCACGAGGCCTACTCGGCCGTGTGGGTCGTTTTGAAGGGGAGCTGCTAAAGACCTGAAGCCCCCACAAGGCCATTTACACGGCTGTGTGGGTCGTTTTGAAGGGGAACTGCTGAAGACCTGACATGGTTGTGTCGATCTTGCACATGAAAGTCAGTACAATAAATAGGTTTTTGCTGACGAAACCTTTTCTGACGGCATGCTTTGCCGTCAGTAAGCATGCATAATCACTGGCGGCATGAGAAATCCGTTAGGAAATTTCACATGTCAGTCAAATCTGACATTCACCGACGGAGCTGTCAGATGAGGCGATGATTGACGGTTCTTTACTAACGGCATCCAGACGTTTATTGACGTCATGTATAGTAACGACCCGCCTTCGGGGGGCCATTACTTATTTGATTACATCTGCAGGTCTGCAGTTAACCAGTGAAAACAAAATAGCTTCTGATGCAAAGATGTACAAAAATACCCAAACAGAGTCCATTTATTACAATCCATACTGTACAATATGATCCAATAAAGATGCACGAAAGAAAAGAAGTACCCATGGTAATATGCCACGACATGAACTCTAAAACTGCAGTCCATGGGTCGAACTCTGGTTTCTCATGCTCAGGAACCTCTCCTTCTACCTGTATGTCGTCTGACGGTGCCACGAAGGTGTAACCGTGGGTAAGTCACAACAATTCTAGCAATAAAAATAAAGTAGTACAAATGTACGGAACGAGCTATGTAAATAGTTGAAGATGATCATGCAAGTGCAACAAGTGAGGGAAGAGCAGACATGCATGCAAGTGCGATAAGTAAAGTACAAGTATGCAAGCATGCAACTACGACAAGTAAAGTAAAGGTAGGCAAACATGCAAGTGCAAAATGTAAAAGTGGGCAAGCATGCAAGTGCGATAAGTAAAGTGCACGGTGACTGAGCAGGTACAATAAGTAACGTACAAGAACAACCATAGCAATAATGAAGTATAAATGAGATGACCATATTAAGGGAGAGTAATTGTGCCTATCCTAGTTCGTGACTTATAAAGCGAAGTACAACGAGCAACCAAGCATCCACCTGATACCACGGGTGCGCATACCCTGTTAAACCAAAACTGTGCCAATCAATACATGCAAAACTGTTTAAGACATGCAATACTGTTCAAGAATCTGTGATCAAGTCTGTGTATTTGTCACCGGCCAACTTTGAAGGGGTTGCTAGAACCCGCACGGTGACAACAACAACAAAGATCAGGCTGGTCGCTCCCGCACTTTCTCTATCATAAGTTACCCCAAAACCCCAAGTGTTTGTGATGTTAGTCAAGTATATTCTTTTTATTACGAGATGTTCAACAATATGCTCCATAATATGATATTCCACAAGATGTATCACAAGATATTCCCCAAGATGTACCACAAGATATTCTATTCAGCAATTCATTAGCATTTACTGAGTCATTTATAGATGTCATGCAGCAAGTGATGTGACTATTTAAAAATAAGCAATCATGCAATAAGGTTATCCAAAGTTCATGCATAGTTTTTAAGTGACAACCGACATAACATTCCACATTTACTATAATAGTTAAACCAGTACCACTGATTGACTTTCTTATTGAAAAACCAGATTTTTAAGGATAAAGACAAGTTCAACAAAGATGTTGATTCCATGCTTCGAGCATGTGGTATTTCAATTAGTGCACAGTTTACCCAAGTGTATGGTAACGTGCTACAACTTTCAAAGTTGAAAGTTGGTCATGTCATATTCTCAAGTCATAGTCGTTCTGCAGTTGATTAGTTCTCTAGTTAATCTAGTCTCTAATCATTGGTTCAAGTCAATAGCCGTTCTGAGGCTATATATACATGTTGTCCTAAGTTTATACGAGTACACTATCTAAATTTCTAAAGTTAGAATTAAAGTGACTTATAGGTTTCGGGACCGTCGTAGTAAGCCGAGGCTGGAGCTAAAGCTTCCAAGGGTGCTCGTGCACGAGAAACGGTATATGCAAACATCAAAAATAATCGGTTAAAGTTCACACTATTTTCTATCTATTTTTCTTAACGTGTTTGTATTTTTAGTATCGCTTAAAACAAGTCAAAACGTGCACTAGTAATTTTTAGATAAGCTATACATGAAAAATATAATTTTACATAGGAAGAAAATATTTTTCTGATTCTTCTAGATATTTTTAATAATTTTTAAAAGCTTTGAAACGATTTTTAGAAATTAAAATGAATTAAAAACTAATTTCAAAATTATAAAATAACTATCGTAACATTCAACAATTTATTTAAAAATATATGCTCATCTGAAATTTTCATGCGATATGTCAAAATGTTCGTCTTAACTAGTAGTTTTATAGACAATTGTATCACACCCAATTTCAGGTAAAATCCAGAAGAAATAATTTATTAGGATGAATCGGATAGCTTTAAAAATTTATTACGGGAGATATACTTGCCTGGTTCCAATGAAACCAGTGCCTACATGTTCGTGACGAATGCGTGGATCTTCTGGTGGTCTCCGTTCATTATTCTGATGCGTATATCAAAAAGTCACTATTAATATCAATAAATATAAACTTATTATTGTATTATTATTAAAACCAAACCTCACAGCCTTCTTTCTTTCTTTCGTTTATGTCCTTCACTCCCATGTCTTTGCCTCTGTTTCTTGCAGAGGAGGCGTGCAGGCTTCGGTGTTTCTTGCAGAGGAGGTGTGCAGGCTTCGGTATGGGTAAGGCACGGGGCGGGGCAATGGCAGGAGTCTCATGCTTGGGTTCTCTGCGAGGGGATGCGCACACGGCGACGCGTGGCGGTGCGGCCCATGAGGAAGCTCATGGACTCGGGTGTAGTGTTGGCCATGGGTTGTCGGAGTTGCGGTGACCCGAACCAGAGCAAGGGAAGTGGGTTGCGGCTGTGAGCGGGGGGTCGACGAGGTTTGGGGAGCTTGGGAGGAAGGAGAGGTGGAGGCCGGGCTTCCCTTCGCATGGAGATGAAGAAGTTACAGTGGGAGGGAGGGGTTCTCGACTTCCCATTGAGTGGAGATGAAGGGGGAATTATATAAGGGCACAGGTAGAACTGCCGTTGGGTTTTGAACAATGGCTGCAGGTGTGTTTGATGATGAAAGGAAATGAGTTCTCCTCTCACTTGAAGAGGAGATTAAATATATAATAATATTACTAGAGAGGTGGGTGTTTAGGCAGGGAGGAGGAGGATGAAATGGGTTGGACGTTCTGCAAATGAGGGGGAGGAGAAGTCCTGGGTTTTATTAGTGGAAGGGTTAATATGTATACAATAGCTAATATAGCAATCAAACCAGTAGTTAATAGTAGGCGGTTGGATCCTATTTTCTCAGATCTGACCAACCCTTAACGGCTAATTAAAGGTGGGCGGTTTGGGTACATGATTAAGTTGGGGTTCGGGTTAAAGTAAACTGTTAATTAGTAACTCGAGGTATAAAATTACCATTTTGCCCCTAGATCTAATGTCTCCGTAAAATTACGAAAATAATACCATTGGTTCGTATCGTAACGAGGATCATGAAAACGAAGTCCATTTTAAGATTTGAGGGACGAAAAAAATGGAAAAATCATTTACTCTGAAATCGTTTTGAATACGGAAAAACGTGTACCATGAAAACATGTCGTTACATGTATATACCGTCAGCGAAAGTTAAACATTTACTGACGGTATAAACTATCGTTAGCAATAACGTCAGCGAAACCCAACTTTTTCTGACAGTCGCAGCTAACCGCCAGTGAAATCTTAGAACCTTTAGAATATTGCTGCTAGAAAATTTTCCGTCAGTGAAGTTCTGATATTCACTAATAGTTCCGTCGGTGAAAGCTTTTTACGGACGTATATGTATTCATCAGTGAATGATGGAGTGAACTTCACTGACGGAAAATGCATCTGTCAGTAATGGTCGGTATTGGAGCCATATTTTTTGGCATATGGCGGGTTACCTTTGCTGACGGGAATATTAGCCGTCAGTAAATGATTTTTCCTTAGTTTTTATCTGCTTCCGTAGATCAAATGCATTAACTTTAAAGCATTTTTGGGGTTTTAATGAAGTAAACGATGGTTCTACAGGCTTGTGTTAGAGAAGTTACAACATGAACCATGCTATTATTTTTTAAAGTTTACATGTTTAATTCAGAGTAGAAAATTATTCTGAATATGTGTTTAGTTCTTGATCAATTCATTTTATTTCATGATCACTTTGTTAAAAATTTCAATGACCAATATTTTTTTTAGAATCAATGGTGTTACAAATCTCGGTTTACTGCATGATCGGTTTGTGTTATGGATGGAATTGCTCGAGATTTCATAGTTTTTGTAATTTAGATACATACAAATTGTGACATAAAAATCTCGATAAATAAATGGCATATGTGCAAAACCCTCATGTTCGGTTGTGTGTGTTTGTTTGATCTGTGTGTGGGGGGGAGTCTGTGTGTGTTCTGTGTGTTTATATATGTGTCGTGTGTGTGTGTTCTGTGTGTGTGTCGTCTGTGTGTGCGCCACGTGCGTGTGTGTGTGTGGGGTCTGTGGTGTGTGGGTAGTCTGTGTGGGGGTCTTCTATGTGTGTGTGTGGGGGGTCTGTGGTGTAGGTGGTCTGTGTGTGTGTGTCGAATGTGTATGTTTGGTCCCTCTGTGTGTGTGTGTGTGTGTGTGTGTGTGTGTGTGTGTGTGTGTGTGGACTCTATGTGTGGTCTGTGTGTGTGGTCTGTATCAAATTTAGATTTGAGAGTTCTTATATATGCTATACTACTAAAATTGAGCAAGAGATATGTATGCAATTAATAGTTTCACCAAGTAAAAGTATATTAATCTTGTATCATATTTTATGCATTTGTGTGTACTTTCATTTTGTCACATTATTAGGGTCATCAGGGATTCATACCTCGGTTTTTTTCATATTATCAGCATTATCAGGGATTCATACTTTTTTTGTCAGCAAATATCATTTATCATGTGTGGATACATTGTACATGTTGATTGTGAAGTTTGAAATCGAGGTGTGCAACCCTGATGTCCATGATAATGAAGGCACACATGGCAACTGTGGTTATATGGCAATATCCGCTCTATACATGTGGTATTTGTACCGAGGAAATTTGTACATGTGGTGTATAACTACATACAGATGGGAGTGACCATAAATTCTAGATACCAAATTCCAAGCATACATGATACCAAATTCATGGTACAAAATTCAGGATGTCAAATGTAGGATACCACATTCGTGATGCAAGCAATATATATTGTGCAAAATCAACAAAACAAGAAAACATCTAAATTCCAATTAATAATTAATCCAACCAAGTTATACAAATCCTAATACATATGTATCAAACAAAAGAATTAAATGTACAAACATCGATCAATTTGCTCCTCTTATACTATAATAAATTATATATATACTAGTCATAACTTGTGCCCATAGGGCACGGTTCATTCACGATATTCTCCCCTCAAAATCTTAGTTCCCTACAAAATTAAAGTACTTAATTGTTATTTAGTTCTCTTAAAAAAATTAGTTTCCCCAAAATTTAGTTTCCTCCCAATTTAACACATGCCCTAAGAACACGATTCATTTAAAATATTCTCCCCTTAAAATCTTGGACATACTAATTTTAAACGAACACCAATAATTAAAGCGCAAGAATTGTTATTTAGTTACCCCAAAAATATTTCAAAAAATTTAGATCCCCCAAAATTTAGTTCCCCCCAAAAATTTTACTTCCCTCAAAATTCAGTTCTCTTCATATTTAATACCGCCAAAATTTGATAAAATTAGGAATATCTTGTTGTTTGTACATACTGCACTAAGTGACTTCAGTACAAACAACTGTGTCGTACTAGTCAAACATCGTAGCTTGCCTTTAAATTTGGTGTTCCACATAGGTGGAATTCAACTTATATAATGCTGAGTTCCATGATTTAGAATAGAGATCCGCTTACAGATTTTGCAAATACATACCTTCCACATGACCCTTCGTATGAAATTAGTGAAAACGAATGGATAACTGTAGATCATCTTCATGAACTTTTTGATATATTTTTTACTGATACAAAATTTTTTTCAGGGGTTTACTATCCAACATTAGTTTTAGGATTAGAACAATTAGTTTTAATTTCCGAAGTTTTATCTAAGCACAACGATAATCCACAACCTAACACTGATATTATGCCTATGATAGAAGACATGTCGATAAAACTAGCTTAGTATTGGAATCATCTTCTTATGCTTTACTCTATAGCTAAAGTTTTTAATCCACGTTTTAAGGAGGATGTTGCAATTGAGTTGTTAAAAATGTATTATGAAAACATGGGATTTCCCCATGCTGAACATCTAGCTACGTTTAAAAATAGCTTAGAACCATGTTTACAACTTATGAGACTAGATTTGGTAGGGCTTCACATACTTCTTCTGTGCCTGCTACTACTTCTTTTTCGAGTCGGATCTGACAAATGTTAGAGAAGAAGAAACAAAAAACAATAGAGTCAAATAGTTTCTTCTAGTGAACTGTCTAAGCATTTAGCAAATCTGTTTCCCTTTTCTGAGGCAGAAATGAATGATGAGAATTTTAATGCTCTTACCTAGTGAAAAGGATACGAAACAGTTTATCCCATTGTTTCCATCATGACTCGTGATTTGTTAGTTGTTCCTATATCTACCGTTGCTTCGGAGTCTGCTTTTAGTGCAGGTAGTCGCATTCTGAGCAACAAGAGGTCAAGGCTGAAGGAAGACATAGTTGAAGTTGCGGTTTGTGCGAAGGATGGGTTCTATGAAAACCGCTCGCATGACAAGGACCTTTCCGAAAATTCCGACGAAGAAGAGGCACAAGATGAGTGATTTTCATTTCTTCCGTCTATTATTATTTTCTTATTTATATTAGTGTTCTTTTTTTGACCATTGTATGAGGGGGAAGGCTGTCCGACTTAAGTCCACCCTCAAAAAAAATTATTTCATTAATAAAATTTAAAGGTTCATCTTCAAGAATTTCGGTTTTAAATACGTTTCTGTCTTGTGACATAACTGTATCTATTTAGTAATAATATAAGTTAACTTTTTCTCGTTTATAAAATTTTTATTTGCTTATGATTTATAAAGGCCGATCTATTTCTAATTTTTTTCTAAAATACGATGTTTTATAAAGCTATATATCTTTAAAAAATTTAATAATATGTGTGTGTGTGTGTCATATATTAATTGTTTTAAATATACTTACAATTTTTAAGATTTTTAAGATTTTTTTTGAAATTTTTCGAAATTTTTTTAATTAAATAGGGCGGGCCAGTCCGGGCCCCTGGTTAGAGCCACGGGCCGACCCAAGCCACCATGTCAAACAGACCGTCCCGGCCCCTAGGCCACTATAAGATTGGTCCCCCCGCCCCTAGGCCACTATAAGATTTATTCGAAATTCAACGTTTTGAGGTTGTAGAATATGGATATCAAAATTAGAATATGGATATCAAATGAAACGGTTGTGATCCTGATTTGATCCTTAAAAAATCACGGAGCTGAGAGTTTTGGAGGCCGCATACAAAGCTAAGTCTTAAATGTCATATGATACTTACATACACACAAAAAGTTGATGCTTAATGTCCTTTAAAAAAAATTCTAGCATCATATGGCAAATGTAGAAAACAAAATCGCAGGTGCTCACAGCACAATCTCATGACCAAGATGATTGATTATATGAAATTAACTGCGTGTCAATTTATCATAAAAGTCAGACCAATATAATAGCAGTCATACACAGCGTCAACAGATTCTGTTTTCCAAGCTCGGCTCAAACCAAAATTATCGAATTGAATTTAACTGAGCCAAAAAGTAACAGTACAGCACACAATACATTCTCTTTAGTGTACCACCAAAATCAACAATCGAGCAGGTCTCAATCTACCCTGCAGTCATATTCAAATTAAAAGAAATGTTTCTATATCATCAAAATGAACCACAGTCCACCCTGCCAGCATGCTGCAAGCTCAAATACACATGGAAAAAAGTCATCTGACTACGTATGGATGCAACAGAGCCAGCGTGCTGTTGTATGAGCACATCCAAAGTTTTCGGCTGGCTGAATCATGCCATGTATTTACACACGTCGATTTTCTTGCAGATAAATGCTGCATCGTGATAATTACTTCATAAAAATCAAATCGCAGCCCTACTTAGCCAACAATCCTATGGTGATATGTTCATGTTCTTGCAATATACCATAACTAGAAATAATATAGATACCGAAGCTACAACAAGGTAGACACCATTAAGTAGCAGCCCATATAACGGCCACGGAAGCTGGGTACTTGCCATAACAAGCTGATATAATATGCACAAAGCCGGCGGCAACTCATCCAGTAGTAGCTGCAAAGATATGTCACAGTAAACTCTGTTAACAAAGGTTACCGACATTTATAAAAAAGCGTATTTTGCAAAAATGAAAGTTCATTCATCGTCAAATTACAGAATCATCGACACAAGTTGTATGCTAATTGCATACTGTAGCAACACCATCAGTTCTAATTAGACATGTATGTTCTGGGGAAAAAGATTGTCAAAAAAAATGCTGCATTCGGGACAGGGGTTGGG
>CM061133.1:354391076-354531032 GCA_030789695.1 Scilla litardierei
TCGTGGGAGGGGCCGGCATCATCCGACCGCTTCCGCTTGGCGGAAGCTCTCTTCGACCGCGGCCGTGTCCGGGGCGGCATATCGGCCCCGAGCGCGTGTCGAAAAGTGAAAAGTGCGGCGTGTGCACAAAGAGTGGAAAGAGTTTACCCAAACACGCCGCGAGTGCTAAGTAGTGGAAGCGTGCGAAGTCCGCGCCTCCACGAAGTCCTGAGCAGCCCGTAGAAGCTCCCCTGAGCTCCCCTAAGCTCCAAAAAGCAACCTGCGCATGGAAAAGCGATATCAGCGAGTAATAATCAAAATGTATGGAGCAATAGGGGTATAACAGATAGATATGGGAATTGATTCGGGTTTGGGGTTCGATTAATACGCGGATCCTCAAAAACTACGCAAAAAGAGAAGAAAATGGTGAAAATAAGCGAACCGGAGGTGATCGGAGACGGGGCTGCCGGCGGCGACTCGGGCGGGGTGCGGCGACGGTCGGCCGGCGGTGGCAGGCCGAGCGGCGGCGCGCGCGGGCTTGGTCGGGCGAGTGGGGGTGAGAACGAGCGGTATCGGGCGAGGGGAATCTGAGGGGTCGGGCGATTTGGGAATTTTGCCGTTTCGAAAAACGTGCCCCCCCCCCTCGGTCCTTATACAATAGAAGTTACGACTCGGCCGAGTGACGTGGTCACTCGGCCGAGCGAGGAAATAGAAATTTTCTCCCCGATATCGCATCGGCCGAGTGGCTTTGCCAGCCTCGGCCGAGTGGAGTAAGTCCATTCGGCCGAGTGACTCAAGCTACTCGGCATGACTCGCCCAAGGAGGGTATCCGTTTCACTCGGCCGAGTGAATATATATACTCGGCCGAGTAGCAGTTATAATGAAATGAGAAAAATAGACAGAGAGTTGGGTACAGCAGACTTCCCTCGTTCGTGAGCGGCTCGGCCGGGCGAACTTCTGTACTCGGCCGAGTGACTAGTATACTCGGCCGAGTGAGCCTTGTATTCTGCTGTTTGTCTTCGTTTGGGCTCTAAACTCTGTCTTTCTTCCTCCAGTCGATTTCATGCTCCTCCTAAGCATCGAACGCCTTCTTGGGGCGCTCCTCATCGTCTTGTTCATCCTCCTCATGATGATCTACCTATCTCCTCTCCTGTCAAGAAAAATAGGACCCGTTATCACAAAATTTTGGTCGGATGACTCAAAACACTAAAAATCTCTAAAGCGAAAATAAAGAAAAAAGTAAAAATAAAGCAAAAACCGTCGGGTTGCCTCCCGACAAGCGCTCGTTTTAGGTCGTGAGCTCGACCCCCTATAATTTTCAATCAATGCGGGATGTTTGGTGCATATGAGATGCACCCGTCAAACTTGCCGGGGAGCGCGATTGGATTTGGACGTGGCGGCGTAGCGTTCTCCCTCAGAGGTCTCTTGTCTCGAATGGTGTTGGGGGGAGGCTCCCCCAAGCTAGCATTTGCCCCGGTCAACGGCTTAACCGGCGACGCCGATTTCCGTACCGGCGGAGCTTTCTTTGGAGACTCTAATTTCGAGAGCTTGCAGAGCTCTCGAATCCTTGCGACATCAGCGTCGCCTTTATCTTCATCAGCGGAGAAGTCGGGTGAATCATCATTATTGTCTTCATGGCCTAAATCCGGGCCTTCTTCAAATTCTTCATCAAAAAGGGCGCCAATTGAGTGAGGAATCGTCTCCTCTATCACCTCATCGAGGAGGTCCATATAATCGAGCTCCTCATGGTAAGGCATGTGCTTCATTGCCTTGGGAATGTGGAGCTCCACCTCGATGTTTCCGACGTTCAAGGTTAAGGTACCTTCGCGCACGTCGACGATAACTCCGGCGGTGGCGAGGAATGGGCGTCCAAGTATCAATGAGGTGTCTCCCTCTTCCTTAACGTCCATGATGACGAAGTCACATGGCAAGCATATTCCACCCGGGACTTGAAGTGGGATGTCTTCGACAATCCCCACCGGCCTTGTTATCCGGCCATCGGCTAATTGAATGCGCATGTCGGTGGGTTTCAACTTTGTCCCGGTGTTAAGCTTTAAGAACATGGAGAGGGGCATGAGACTCACACTAGCCCCAAGATCGACCAACGCCTTTTGGAGAGGCACGCCGCCCAAAGTGCAAGGAATCCAAAAACTCCCCGGATCTTTAAACTTTGCCGGCTCCTTTTCTCTCTTGGTGAACCAAGAGCCCTCCTCGGCTAGCATGATCTTCTCCTTCCTCTTTCTCCCCGAAATCAAGTCCTTCAAGAATTTAGCATACGTGGGGATCTCCGCGATGGCGTCGAGGAAGGGGATATTGAGGCTAACTCCTCTTAGATACTCGAGGAATTTCGCTAGCCTTTTCTCCATTTTCGCTTTTGCTATTCTTTGGGGGAATGGGACCGGTGGCATGAAGCGCCTCTCCTCAATTAATAGCTCCGCCCTAGATTTCTCCTTGTCTCGTGGCTCCTTCTCCTTTTCAATCTCAACTACCGGCTCAACCGGCTCCAAGCTTTCCTCCACGGCCTCCTCGGTAGGAATCATAGCGGGGGTGGTGTCCTTCCCGCCTCTTGTAGTAACGGCAACTACGGCGTTGATGTGGCCCGTGTTGCCCCGTGGGTTTTGCTCCGGTTGCGCCGGCAATCTTTGAGTGTTCCGATTGAGCAACGCCAATTGCTCCGATATTTGAGCCACTACGGTATTAAGAGACTCTTGCCCCGCCTTCAAAGTAGCATTCACCTTGTTTTGCTCGACCATGAACGCCTCCACTCTAGTTTCGAAATCGGATCGTTGTGGAGTTTGCGGAGGGTTTTGATTTTGATTCCTCCACCCTTGGTTGAATCCGGGAGGCCTATAAGGTGGAACTTGTTGCTTTGGTTGAAATTTTTTTTGCGGAGGCCCCCTCGGCGGATAGTATTGTTGTTGGGGTGGTGGTGGTCGAGCTTGATTAGGCGGTTGTTGTGGCGGGTTCAAAGCTCCTTCATTGTTGGCGTAGGAGAATCCCGGATGATTTCTTGCGACCGGATTGGACCAATGCCCTTGGTTCCCCGCAACATATTGTACTTGCTCCAAGGACCCTTCTCCTTGCTCTCCTCCCGAGTACATGACTTGAGATTGGTCTTGCCAATCACACATTTGGTTGGTCGGTGCGGAGGTGGATGGGCTTCCTTGGGGCTCCGTGATGAATTTCTCCAATCTCTCCACCACCTTGTGGAGAGAATCGAATTTGCTCGTGAGCTCCGCTACGGCCTTTGCCTCGTAGATGCTAGTTGGCTTTAAGGAGGACGTGGAGTGTCCTCGCTCATCGCCCCATTGTTGGTTATTTGAGGCCATCTCCTCAATTAGGGCCGTAGCTTCCTCGGGAGTCTTTGACAAGATTGCACCATTCGCCGCGGCATCAATGATTTGCTTGGTCCCCGGTTGGAGACCGTTGTAGAAGCTATGAACTAGCTCCCAATCCTCTATACTGTGGTGCGGGCATTGGTGCTGCAAATCCTTAAATCGCTCCCAAGCTTCATAGAGCGTCTCATGTGGTCCTTGCTTGAAGGACATGAGAGCGCTCCGGATCTTCACCGTCTTGGATGGTGGATAGAATTTGTCAATGAATGCATCCGCCAACCCGTCCCAAGAGGTGAAAACTCCGTCAGCTTGCGTCCTCAGCCAATAGAGTGCTTTGTCCTTTAGCGTGAAGGGGAAGAGGCGCAGTCTGATTGCATCGATGGGGACCCCCGGCATTTGGAAAGTGGCGCACTTCGACAAGAATGATTGGATGTGGTAGTGGGGGTTCTCATGAGCGTTCCCATGAAATGGGTCTTGTTGCATCAAACCCACCAATCCCGTCTTTAGCTCGAAGTTCTTGTCGGCCGCCAACTCCGGCACGGCAATGGATGACGTAGTAGAAGAGGTCTTAGGCCGAAGCCTATCGCGAATAGAAATTATTCTCGCCATCCTCGCCGCCAATTCTTCGGGAGTTTCCGGGTTGGTCATAAACCGCCCTTCCGGATATTGTCTCCTTTCCGCTCTAAGTCTCCGCGCGGTACGTTCGATCTCGGGATCGAATAATAAGGCTTCGGGGTCCGCCGTAGATCTCGTGTACATGCACAGGGAAAACAGAGTTTCAAAGAGATGATTAGTACCGTGGAAGGGTTAGGTAAGAATAGTAGGAAATAATAATAATGATAATAAAAAATAATAAAAATAAAAGAACGAAATAGCTAGGGTGAAAAAGAATCAAACGCAATCGCCTCCCCGGCAACGGCGCCAAAAACTTGATCGCTCCGGGACGTACACCCAAAGAACGGTTGTAGTTTTACCGCAAGCGCACGATATAGCGGCGAGCGGGTATCGAACACAGGGAGGACGAATGACCGTGCTTGCTCCTAATCAACCTGGCTATTCAAGAATAGAAAGAGTTGCCTTGGGCGATCTTGTCACAATCGTCAGACAAATGTGCGAAATATCAAATCAAATAAAGAACGTCCAGGGAATGGGGAATCCCCGCTACTCACCGTATTTCATAGATGTGGTTCGTCGGTATCAAAATTGCTAGAATGAGAATTTGGATGAACTAGTTGCAACTAAATGTGGAACCAAGCTCACGCTCTCGCGCTGTTGCCGGTCTATAGCTATCCTAGGGTCGGGTCCAATCTCTTGCAAACCCTAGCCTAGGAAAGCTAGCATTAGGATCAACATCATCGTCCAATTGCGCACCGAGCCCAATCTCTTGCAAACTCGGTCCACAATCTAAATTAGGATAGTTCCTACCCGTCCAATCTCTTGCAAACGGGTATCGACACGGAATTGCAACCGGAGATCCTGGTATCGGTCCAATCTCTTGCAAACCGATACTTCGAAAATCCGACTCCAACCCAATTCGGATTTCTAGGGCTTCCTATCAAATTGGGATCCAATCTCTTGCAAATCCCAATTGATATGAATACCTAGCTATCCGTAGTAATTCGATCCCAATCCAATCCCTAATTATTGATTCTAGCGCAATTTCTACCAATTTATCACAAATACGAAATTGGGCTTGTAGGGTTCATCCCCACGCCCCAAGACGTGGAGACTACTCACAAATCATAGCAATAGCACAAAAATAATCAATGAAATAGACAATGGAATTCATCACAACAATGATATAAACAATAAAAATAGAGTTTTTGGGGAAGAGAGATGCAAACCCAAGTAGTCCTTCAATTAATCCAACAAGAATCCAAGTTTTTCTCTTCTCCAATCACAAAATAATAATCCTAAAAAGTAATAGCAAAAAGCTGCAAAAAATCTAAGAGATGGCTCTCTAAACTAGGGTAAAAACAGAGCTTAAATAGTCCCAAAAATCGTCCAAAAATCCTGACCAAAACGCCCCTGCACAGCCTGTTTTCCGCAAATTTCGCTACAGGCAGCGCATCGCACTCGGCCGAGTGACAAAAGTCGCTCGGCCGAGTGAAAACCCTGTCATTTTACAGTAAGTCGGGGGCTTCAAGGGCCTTCAGTTCGGAGGCGGATCGGCCGAGTGAGTTGTCGTCACTCGGCCGATGGCTTCACTGCACTCGGGCGGACGCGGTTTACCACTCGGCCGAGTGGGTCTTCTGAAGCTCAGGTGGCCGAAAAGCAGTAACTTCGATCTTTTTGAGGGCCTTCGTCTGGGCGCCACTCGGGCGGACGTGGTATCGTCACTCGGCCGATGTGGTCTCCGTCGCTCGGCCGAGTACACATGGAAAACGTGTCTGAACGGGTCGGCCGAGCAGTGTCTCGCTGGTCGGCCGAGTGGCTCCTCCACTCGGCCGAGTGGGACACAAAAAATGCCCGATCTGATTGTTTTGGCCTCCTCGTCGCTCCTGCGACATCCATTCTTCTTCCGCTCCTCTCCAACAGTAAAATATCCCTCGGGGAGGTCGTCGGTGGCCGTGTAGAGTAAGCGCGTCTCGAGATCACTCCTAATCGCGCCAAATCACCTGAAATGCGACAAAAACAACAAATCGTGAAAAGCATCGCAATATTGTCGATATATCGTGAAAAACGTGATTTGGGCGATCTAAATGGCATGCAAATCCACGGGAAAAAGGTGTAAAATATGGAGTGATCAGTATCTCATGCCGTTATAGCATATCAGTCACTTTGACATTTGATATGGCAAACCTAAGAATGGTTCTACTAATAAGTATCTACAACGAATTTTAATGGATTGAAATTACATCTCTTGATCACACAGGGTTGATCCTTTGAAATATGATCTGGATCAATTTTCCTAACTTCGTATAGCTAACAGTTAGCTTATACGATTTAGATGTGGGGTCTAACATTTCCGTAAGTTAGTTCTAGCTCACTTCACTTTATTGTGTCAATATGTCAATTACATATTTGACACCCTAAGTCTCTATATATATACTATTAAATCAAAACAATTTTGACTTAATGATTTATATAGAAGATTCATTAAAGTGAAAAATCCTTTTTACTTAGTCCGAAAAACGGAACTAAGTATATTAACTCGCTCCCACTGACTTTAAGAATTACCTGGTCAAATTTCTTCAACATAATGTCTAAATCATATTTAGATTTATGAGCAAAAATAACCATTTAATAAGTGCCTCAGATGGAATGTACAAGTGTTAGATTCGGTTTGACGAATGAGTCAAGTCAAGATCGTTTTAAGGAAACTTGACATTGACTCGTTCAATCAAAACGTCCTACACTGTACTTATTCCTTTAACCACATTTAGTATTAGCTCTTTTAATAACTAAATGCAGATAATCAAGAATTAATCTTGATTTGCGTATTTTTGTGTTCGCACACAATTTATACGGCCCCCTGGAACCTACACTTAACTACTGATTGACTTTTAGCACTTAGTCAGCTCCAAAATCAATATTATCGAAGCAATACACCATTATTCGAAAATATATGCAACCATCACAGAAAAGCCACATCCACAGAAATTTAAGCCAATTCAATTTCAATTGCAACAAACGAGACATCCATTCCAAAACAACGGGTTCATTAAAAGAACCTTAATTTGTTTATCAAAAATAAACCTTGAGTGCAAAGCACTCATTCATTGTTTTCGATCCTTAAAGATGATACATTTTATTCAAATAAGAAAAATATCATCTCCATCACGATCAGCGTCTCCAGAAGTCTTTGAGCGGTCCCAGCAGCAACTGTTGCTTTAATTGCCGACCGATCTCTGTGCTTCTCCAATCTCCAGTTCTTATCAGCCACCTGTATACAGTACACAGATGTCTATAAGTATCTCATACTATATGAATGGAAATAATTGCATTTAATTGAATTTTAATTTGTACCTGAGGTGGAGGCATCAGTATGCCCCTTCTTCTTCTCTGCAAGATAGATCTTGCAATTCCTCTTCCAGTGGCCAATCTTGTGGCAATGGAAGCACTCAGATTTCGACGGGGCCCCTTTGTTCTTCTTCTTCCCATTCTTAGCCTTCGCAGGTTGTGGGACCTGCCTCTTCTTTCCTTTGCCTTTCGGCTGGTCGGAAGTAGCAGAGCCAACAACCAGTGCAGTCGGCTTCTTCTCAATCTCCTCAAATTGCCGGAGCATATTGAGGAGACCAGGAAGATCCGTCTCAAGGCTGTTCATTATAAAGCCAGTTATAAAGGGCTTGAACTCGGGAGTTAAAGACTTTAGGATAATGTCCGTGGACATCTCATTGTCCAGGACAAATCCTAACTGGGCGGCGTCCTCTACGTACCCGATCATCTTGATAACATGATCTTGTACGGGTCCTGTCGTCATCTTCGTGCCCCAGAGGTTACTAGTAGCTTCGAACTTGGCAGCTCTGGATCGCTTGCCATACAACTCTTGTGCATTAAGGAGTATGCTCTGAACATCCATATGTTCATGCTTCCTTTGCAGTTCGTTGGTCATCGAAGCTAGAGTAAGGCATCTTGCCTTCTCTGCATCCCTATGGTACAACTTGAAGGCTTCTTTCTCTTCGTGGGTCGAATCCTCATCGGGCTTATCTGGAGCGTCCTCGAACAATATGTATCCAATCCCAGCTAGGGAAAGGACCAACTTAATGTTCCTAAGCCAGTCTTTGTAGTTGGTTCCATCCAGCACGTTCTTTTCTACCATGTATTTTAGACCTGAGTCCATTCTGCATTTTATAGATACTCTAGTTAGTATATGTTCGTAGTATAGCTTTAATGGTTTTAATAAAACTATATTCTCCCACTAAATTTATTTAAAGCCATAATAATAAACAATTTATTATAAAATAATATTTGTGAGAGAGGGATCCGACTACCCTGAGTCTGACAACCTTGAGTGTATCTCAACAAGTTGTCCGACTCTGCAGTCGGTAGACGAACTCGTCGTCAATCATATTTACTATGATTCCCTATCGATTTTTACCCCTAGTCATTTGTGATCATGAGTGTGCTCAACCGGATCACAATGGCTAGCCTAGTCGGACCCTTGTTTTCGTGTCTAGCCTGACTTGCCCCTTTGCTCGGTGTATGCAAGACGCGCCGGTTTGGGTCAGGTCTTAGACTACATTCTTGGTTAGACTTACGCCGAAGCTCGAGGGATGAGACAACGGTTTCAGTCAGGTTAAGATGTCAATCAAGAAATCGGTTTCTATAAGATTGACATGTCACGGCTTGAGTGTAGTCTCAACAACCGGAACATGTTTCTTATAGTTGCCAACTCCTAAAACAAGGAGGGCTACGATTTATCTTGAACAAGATTATTATCGTATTGACTTAGGTATAGTCGATGGACTTACATAGTCATGAATCGACTCCTTGCGGTCCAGCGGACGCGGCCAGGGAATTGACTAAGCCAGGACCACTTGTTACCCAGTCTAGCTAGGTTGGTCCAAAAACTTTAGCCAAGCACATTGACCGACATCACGATCCATTGAAGGAGTTGTCATCAATCTTATGTTTTCCAAACAACTAAATGGCTTTTAATTAAGAGCACTAGTTAATCCTTATCAACTAGTTGATCCTAAAAATTCAAAATTTTTTAGATTGGTTGAACATCTTTTATTAAGTCCTTATCAACTATAAGGTTCTACGTTCAACTCACTACCCCAATCTAATTAGGATTTTAATAAAACAATTCAACTTCGTCTTTTATGAAAATCATTTAATTGAACGTTTTAATGAAATGATTTACAAAACAAAAGGACTACCCTAATCTGGTATTAGGTTCGATGTTGTTTTGTTTTATCAAACATATCATGTCACTATCATGTTTTAATGGCTAACCTAACAAGGTTTGTGTATACATTATACAACATGAAATAAAGCAACTAACTTTATCGGCATAAAAGAAAGTTTCATTTTTAGTGACATATAAAATGTATTTGCAAGTTTAAAAATTATCTATATAATACAAACATGCAAATCTAAATTTTAACACTTAAAATTAAAGATTAAAAATTTTTAAAGTCTTCATAAAAATTTTATCGCATAAAACTAGGTCGTACAAAATTATCTAATGATTTTAAACCTAGGCCTTTAAAATTTTTAACCTTACTTCTAAAATTAAAATGTCAAAAAATAATTTTAGAAACCTAAATGTAACAAAAAGAAAATAATTTATGTTTCATCTCATGAAATAAAATCATTTCTATACTTACATATTTTTAAAAACAATTTAAAACCCTTTTAAAAAAAAATTTTAGAAACCTTTTAGAAGCTTTCAAATAAAGTTTTAAAGATCTCTAACTTTATGTAACTAAAGAAAAATTTTTAAATTTCAAAAATAAATTTTTTCTAAAGTTTACATAAACTTTAAACACTCTTTAAAATTTTTCATATCTCATAAAAAAAAATTTTATACAGTATTTAAATGTTGGATACCTATTTAAAATTTATCGCATAAAGTAAATAGTCCAAAATAAAATTTCCGTGTTGCATAAACAATTTAAAACACGAAACAATTTAAAACTTTTTAACATTAAGCAAAAAAGTTTGTACATGAAAGCTAAGCATTTTTAACGATTTTAAAAAGTCGCTATAGTAGATCTATAGCATAACCGTGGCTCTGATACCACTGTTGGGGTTTTGGCGGACCCCCAGAGCTCGGATCCGTATCCGTCCTAAGTCGGACGGACCACGGAGGCACAAAAGCGCAGCGGAAAAACCAGAAATCAAATTTCTACACTAGCTAAACTATTTAGCTAGGCTCTAGGGAGCCAGAACCTAGCCCGATCTATGCCGACTTGGAGTGGGTCTGACCACCCCAAGAAGGATCTACACTAAAGCGACTAATTAAAAACTACACTAGAAAATGCTTAACCACATACCCGGAATCTTGGCCCTGGAGCAGGCAAGATGTACCGCACCGTCTTGAGAAGCTCCTCGTAGCCGAGCCGCGTTGACCCGATCTCCCTGAGCCGCCTCACACCCTCGCACCGATCCGCCCGAGCCGCTTTCGCCTCTGAGCCGATCACACGCGGTAGAAAGTTTCACTTGAGAAGAACCCGCGTCTTAGACGTTCGGATCAGATCCAAACCCCCTTCGTAGTCGTGCTAGGACTACTCCGGAGAATAGGAAAATAGAGAGAGAGATTTTAGTCGTCGATCGAGCTTGCTCTAAAAATCTGGAGCTACCCGATCGTTGACTGGTGTGTGTTTCAACGAGGAGAGTGCACCCCTATTTATATAGGGAGTGAGCACTCAACTTCTCGTTGCGGGCAATGTGGGACAATCCCCATGAAGAGAAAAAACAAATTAAGTCATTTGGCTTAATTTCAACTTTAAAGTTAGCCTTTCACAAAGTCAAACTTTAACGAATAAATTCTCCTCACATACTAAACTTCAGACACCAAACAAGCTATCAATCAGAAAAGCTTGGAATGGTGAACGCGTAGGAACTGACGGTGACGAATTTCGACTTCGTTTGACCCCTCAAACAATTGCTCAAAGTTTAGCAATTTACACAAAATTCGTAGCCGTCATTAGGGTTTTCAAAAACCCTAAATTGACTTAAGTTGCGGGCGCGCCCGCTAGACTTAGCGGGCGCGCCCGCCCAAGGGGGCAAGGGCGGGCCGCCCGCCCGCTGCTGCAGCGGGGCACGCCCGCTGTGCAACGGGCGTGCGCCCGTTGCAGCCAGCGGGCGTTGCCCGTTTGCCTTTGCACATGGGCCTTTTGGCCCAGTGGGTCTAACCCACTTCCCCTTGAACTCTTTCTGCGTTTCTGGGCTCGTTTGAGCTCCGATTTGGACGCGGTTTGAACCTGTGTTTAGACCGGGGCGATCCCGTCATCCAGGTAACCTTTTCCAACAAGTTTGTTCCTACTAAATTCGTTGTAACTAATTTACAACACGTTTAGTCAAAGTTAGCATCTAATGCAACGTTGTGTCCCTATTGCTAATGCGACTAACTTTCACAACTTATCTTGTGAATATCATCAAATGACATTTCTCTCTATTCTATATTCCTATTACTAAGACACGAGCACTACTCGGTGTGAGACCCTACAGCCTGACCTTACTACAGGTTGGGGCTCGAAGCCCCTAGACGACGGTCACTACGAGCAGTAGCTGTCGTCCCTGTTTCAGAGTCATCATAACGTGATCGACCCTTTGACAAAAGTGTCATAGGGTTTGCATTGGCTGTGTCAGTGATGAATTCCGTTAGCTAAAATCCCTTCGTCAAGACTGTGTTATTGTTGGCCTAGGGTATGGTTTACTGTCAACCCTATTAGACAACATTGGTCAGTATACGGCGGTCTTTATTGTATACACGTTGTACTACTTGCAACGTACCTCGGCCGAGGATTAACATAAAGACCGTACTGAACCTATAACACTAACTTCCCTTTAATGGAAGTGACGAATCCCATCTTAGTCATTTACTCACCTTGAGAGCTTCAGGTGCAACCCAACCTAAGATCTTTCATCAGGACTGGTCCTCGAAGCTAGATCATGGGTCTAAGCTACACCGTCTGCTCACAGGTTGGTACAGATGACTTCAGGTCTTAAGGATCAACTAACCTATCATCACCCTAGAGTTATTAAAGACAGATCATTAAAGTTAACCATTTAATAACTCTAACTTGGTCGTTCAGTGAACTCATTCTCCAATGAGCACCCGTGTCTCGTCTCCGACTTCACCAAGTCGAATGACTATGAGATCATTATTACCCGAAGGTAAGACGAAGACACAGTGATCTATCCGATGTGTCGATATCCAGTTCTCGACACATCTACGATCACGAACCGTTTTAGACTTACGTTTCTATTCGGTCTCTTACTTACTCATAATCGAGATCTCATCTAGATATGTGAGGACCTAACTATAAGTCTATGGATATTATCTAAGTATATTAATACAAATGATTTTATACTTAGAATAATACGTACCATATACGGTATGAACAAGACGTATAATCAAGATAAATTGCTTTATGGGCATATATCTTCCTACAGTATAGGCCCACAAATGTCTCCGTGGATTCTTTCCAGAAAACTTGGAGACTCCAGGTCCACTTTTAGTGGAGAGGGTCTCGTAATCAGTTTACCCTTATAACAGGGTGGACATGGGAATTTACCTTTTTGAAGAATCTTCAGGTTCTTCAAGTCTATACCCCTTGAGCTTTTTCTGATGCGGTACATCATAACATATCCAGTGTGTCCCAGTCTACTATGCCAGAGTTGGAATTCTGGTGTTTGGGGGCACTGCAGGTGCTTCGCCATTGATGTTTCTGAAGTTTGTATACTTGTTTGGTAAAGTCCCGAGGGGAGTCCCTTGAAACGTTCCACAATGGTTTTTGAACCATTTGTAAGAGACGTTACAAGCAAGTATTCCCTTTCATTTTCCTCAATCGTCTCTAAGTGATATCCGTTTAAACAGATATCTTTAAAGCTTAGGAGGTTTCAGATAGATTTAGGGGAGTATAACGCATTTCTAAGTGTGATTTGTGTGTTACCGGGGAGCAAAATGATTGCTTCCCCTGATCCTTCGATTATATTAGCTGGTCCTGAGATTGTTCTCAGTGGACCAGAGTAGCTACATATGCTCGTAAAGTAGTCTATGTTTTGAAAGATCGAGTGCGCCGATGCACTGTCCACTAGGCAAATCGAATCCATATCTATATTAAGAAAGACATTTAAGCAGTAAATAATATGAAAAAAGAAGAGATCTACTTTCTTTAAGGTGCTCAAACAAATGTTCGACATGGAATAACAACTAGATCGATGCATAAAAATGGAAGATACATTGATAGCAACTAAAAAAATTGTTCATGGTCCATAACTAGAGAGTGTCGTCTCCCATGAAATCTTCAGGAGTCCATGTGGTCTCTGGCAACGCTGCGCTCTCTATCAGGTTTGTCTCAGCTCGAGGCTTGAGGCTTGCCTGGTAGAGGTCCTGTAGCTGTTTCTGGGTGCGGCAGATTCTGGACCAGTGTCCCGTCATTCCGCATTTGGAGCACTTATCCTCCCAATCTTTCTTGGGAGTACCACCTTTGGACGTCCACTTTTGCTTCTTTTCCACGAACTTCTGGTTCTGAGGAGGAGCTTGGGGAGTGGCCTTCTTCCGCTTCTTATGTTCTTTCCATTTCTGGAATTTAGCCTTCTTGACCATCTTCTTCTTCTGGGAAGACTGGAAGTGTGCCTCTGCAGGAGGTGGCAGTGGAGTGGAGCCAGGAGGGCACATGTTGTGAGTGGCAACCAACAAATCTCTGTTCTGTTCAGCCATTAGCAGGTATGAAGCAGATCAGAGAACTTCGTGAACTTCCTCTCACGGTATTGTTGCATAAGGATCATGTCCTTCTCGTGAAAAGACGTGAACGTCTTTTCCAGCAACATTTTCTCAGTCACAGTCTTACCACACAACTTCAGGCGTGAGGTGATACGGAACAATGCTGAGCTGTACTCCGCTACGGATTTGTAATCCTGTATGCGGAGATGAGTCCACTCGTACTGTGCACGTGGGAGTATGACATCTCTCTGATGCATGTACCTCTCCTCAAGTGCGTCCCACAGTTCGTAAGGATCCTTTACAGTAAGATACTCGTCCTTCAGGGTCGAGTCTAAATGTTTCTTGATATAGATAATGGCTTTCGCCTTTAGTATATCGGAAACTTCTTCTGTATGAGGTGCTTCTTTAGAAGCATCATTTTCAGCTGTGGCAGTACTTGTTGTTGCCTTCTCAGTGGGTGTCAGACTGAACCCATGAGATCACAGATGGAACTTCAGGTCCAACTGCCAACTCAAGTAGTTCGACCCATCGGCCTTCAGGACCGAGAAATCGACATTCGCAAGTCTGGTCATTAGATGATCTAGCAATGTAAAAAATATCATGGATTATTAAACTGTGAAAAATAGACATCCACGCATGTATTTTTACAACTTTCATAACATGAATTATTAAAGAAAATTAACATCCATGCATGCTATTTAACATTTTCATTACGTGAATTATTAAAGGAAAATTAACATCCACTCATGCTTTTTAACATTTTCATAACGTGAATTATTAAAAAGAGAATTAACATCCACGCATGCTTTTTAACATTTTCATAACGTGAATTATTAAAAAGAGAATTAACATCCACACATTTAATGAAAATAACTTAGGACTATGGGGATCAGCCAGCCGACATCAACAGAAAAAGACAGTCCAAAAGTTACATCAAAAAGGTGCATGAAAAGTAATACAACTCGGGAACTTCAAAGAGAAGCCCCTATCTTCTTTGTGCATACGCCTTCAACTCCTTTTTGGTGTCCTCCGGTCTTCTTTTTACATATATATCCTCACTTACAAATTTCTCTCAAAAAAAGAAAAAATTACAGAAAAGTAACGATGTCGGAAACCTAGCTGACCCCTAAAAACATAGCCTAATAGCACATCCACGTAGATAATATATGAAAAAATATACAACCACGCAGATAATCATATCACAGGCATGTAAAGATTAATAAATAATCTAAATAGTGTGTGACGTGCTAAAAAATATTTTTTTTTGAAAAAACTTTTTACCTTTGATCCATATTTTTAATGTTTTATTTTCCGATTTAACCCTTATTTGAAGATTAAAAATTTTTTTAATTATTTTGGGCTTTTGGGGCCAAAAATAAAAAAGAAAAATTGTCGTGTAAATGGGCTAATTTTCAGGCTTTTGGGCCATGAAAACAACCCATTAGGGTTAATTAGGCCTCCCCTAAAAATTTGGCCCGTTAAGGGCTATGGTTTCCGAAAAAACCCTAGGGGGCCCGCGACGTGCCGCTGCGGCACAGGGTCGCGGCTTGATGCCGCGGCGTTTTGTGCCGCCAGCGGCGCTCGTGGAGCGCCGCCGTTACGCCCTTCGGGCGTGCGGGTATGGATCAAGGTTGGGGGGAAATTGATTTTTCAAACATTTAGATCTCAAAAAAACGATTTTTATTGTTTTTAGACATGCGGATCTAAATAAAAATGTGATTTTTACGGTGTTTTCAAACTTTTTGATCTTAAATCATGCAGATCTACGTGAAACGCAAGTTTAGATCTAAAAAGTTTTGAGATTTACATCTAGATTCGACGAGGGAATCTAGACGACGGTTGGTAAAGGATGCCCTTTTCGCTCCCCGTTGAGAAGATTAAGATCTTCTTAGACTGAGCGGTTGATGGATCTCCTTCCTCGCGCGTCACCGCCTTTTCCAACGAGCGTGATCGTGCTGATAACGTGTTGTGAAGGAAAAAGTAGGGAAATAAGTGTAGAGGGTTAAGAGCCTGTCTACCCTCATATTTATAGCTTTCAATGATGGGCCGAATACCCAATAGATCTCATGGGCCTATTCATAACATATTATGATTTTTTTCCCACACCATTTTTTCTGCAATAACTACTCCCTTAAATTATGTGTATTTTGATATTACTTTAAATAAAAAGAAAACATCAGAGCGAAGCGTCGTATTCGTGAGATCTGCCCAATGGCGACGGCGGCGGCGGCCGAAATTATCACTCCGGTTAAACGCAGCATCACCCACGTCATCTTTGACATGGACGGCCTTCTCCTCGGTATTGTCATTATCAAAATCACGAAATAATTGTTGATGTAGTGCAAATGAACATCTAATGATTATTTTTTGATTGGCGATTGAATCAGATACCGAGATTTTTTACACGATGGTCCAAGAGAACATCTTGGCTCGATTTGGGAAGACATTTGATTGGTCGCTGAAGCCCAAGATGATGGGGAAAAAAGCGATCGAGTCGGCGAAGATCTTTGTCGAGGCGTCGGGGATTGCGGACAAGCTCACGCCCGAAGGGTTTCTTGAGGAGAGAGAAGCGATGCTTCAGGATTTGTTTCCCTCTTGCCAACTGATGCCTGGTGAGATTTTTCCCGGTTGCGCTTTGTTTTGGTTTGTTTGTTTTTGTGCGTGCGCAATGTGTTCGTTATAATGCTTCAATGAGCTGGGCTTCTGGCATTTCGATTAGATTCATAATAACCCTGAGCCAGGTTATTACGTGTAATGTATTTTGAAGTCAAGTAATAAAAATTAATCAAATTAGTTATTAATGCAACATCAAGACTACGGCAGAAACCGTGCGAGCAAATTCATAGTATATGCCAGTGTCTGCGATATAACGTGAAAGCATTATGCTTATAATTGGGTCAGCACATAAGGACGTGTGAGATGTAAAATCATGAATTATGATCATATAAGCTACTAGGGATTAATGTAGAGCAGGTGGCACCTGATCCAATGGATCAGGTGCAAGACACAAAAAGGTGGGACCAAGCGAGTACAAGCCCATGTGGGGGCTTGTACTTCCCACCTTTTTTGTGTCTTAGCACCTGATCCATTGGATCATGTGCCACCTTTTCTACATTAAATCCAAGCTATTATCTTGTGTTATATTAGTTATGTCGGAAAACTTGTTTCGATATGCGAAAATAATAGTAAGCAAACTGCTTCAATTTTAAAACATAAACACAATTATGCTTATAAATGTATTCATTCAAAAGCCTAAAACTTAAGCCATCGTGTCAGTCCCAAACTGCAAGCGCAATTAGAATGCAATTCAAGAGGAGTGGTGTGAACTAGGTAATACCGAGCTTTTAAAAAAACTTTACAATTACAAAGAAAGACAAATTTGCAAATGGAATAAGTTTATCCGAAGAATTTTGCTAAAAATTATTCTAATGTGATCATTGGTTTTTCCTCTCCTCAATTGTCATGATGAATCCATCTCTATATTTTTGTTTCATCCACATCTACTACACTATTGCCTACATAATGAAAGGCGCCACTTAAATACTACTTAACACTTAATAACCACAAAAGAGTAAAGTTCCACTACTGATTTTGCCGATATGCAACTGCTATATACATAGTGATGTTGCGTGGTGCAATTATTTTTTTATATTGGAGTCTTCTGCCTTGCCCTCGTTTAAAATTTTTACCCTAGACCCAGATCATGTTCAATCTATAGTTCAGTCATGCCATATGTGTGAAGCATTGACCAAGTATGGCTTCAAGCATGCAGTCTTTTCTGTGTTGATCTCCATCCATGTGTGTTAGGAGTTCAATATTACTTCAGTAGGATGACTAGAACATCTACATCAATGCACTTGAAAGCATTGGACTTATATTTTGACTTCAGGCATATTTGAAGTGTATTGATGTATAGGTTACTGATGTGTTCTTTCATGTAGCTTTTGCATTCAGATTGAAGTGCAAAAATGAGTTGGTGATTTTTTTAATGGAATTCTCATCATTTCTTTGTCATCTTATTGGTGGAATGGCATGCACACACGTACGTAAGTAATGTGATAGAAACACAACTTACTGTGGAATCCTTTATCATCCCTTGTGTGAGCCTATTAGGAAACAATTAAGAAGAACAATATCCTCATAACTTTCACAGTGGAGCAAGTAACCATCATAAGCACAAGCTCAACACACAAAACGATTTTAACGTAGAAAACCTCCTCAAGGGGAGGAGTAAAAACTATGAGACCGTAGTCCACTCAAAATCTCCACTATCATCCAGTAATGAAAATACAAAGGTTATCTCTAGCTACGCACTAGCGGCATACATCATTCAACTACTCAAGATTGCATAATCTTGGTATATTATCAACATTAACAAGAGGATTCATGAGAGATGGAAAGATCTTATCCAATATGGTGGTTCTGTAATAAACTTGAAAGATCTCTTAAATGAAAACTCCAAATACGATGTCCACCGTGCAGATTGTAGATCCATCTGTAGTCGACATGGCGGCCAAATTTTAGCTCAATTGGACTATGTACCGACCTCCGATAGGTCTCTTGATCGAAACAAGACAACTCCCTTAAAACCACTCTTTTTATCATCCCACACACACACACTCTCTTGCTCCTTTTTTGTCGGTGGGCTTCTTATTTTTTTTTTCCTCATCTTAATCACAAAGTCAAAGTGAAGACATCATCCCCACATGGGAGGGAACTACCACCAAATCTCCCCCTGTCGACTATGTGGGGGGATGGATTTGCCATCCTGGCGATCGAACGTCACACTTCAAGCTTCTCCTTTAGTAGAGCCTTGTCAACATGTCAGAACCATTATCATCCGTATGAATCTTCTTAAGTTTTAACAATTTCAAACTTAGAACATCTTTGATCCAACGATACCTCACATCTATATATTTTGACCTTGAATGAAATGTAGAATTTTTACCAAGGTGAGTATTGCTTTGATTATCACAATATATCACATATTGTGATTGCTTAAAGCCAAGCTCCCAAAGAAATTTCTTCATCCACAACAACTCCTTACATGCTCCAGGTGTTGCAATAAATTCTGCTTCTATTGTAGAAAGTGTAGCACATTTCTGCAAACTTGTCTGTCAATGTACTTTCCCACCTGAGAACCCTGAAGTAGACTTTCATGTATCCACATCTCATCCCAAATCTGAATCGGTGTAGCCAACTAGCATTGGTTTCTCACTTCCAAAAGAGAGTCTCAAACTAGAAGTGCCTCGAAGATATCTCATTATCCATTTAACTGCATTCCAATGCCGTCTTCCTGGATTAGACATAAACTGACTTACAACACCTACTGCATGAGCTATATCTGACATTATACATACCATTACATACATCAAACTCCCTACTGCTGAGGCATAAGGAACCTTTCACATGTCTTCATTCTCTTTTTCAGTTGAAGGACTTTGCTTAGTACTTAACTTAAAGTGTGTAGCAAGAGGAGAGCTAACCACTTTAGCCTTGTTCATATTGAACCTCTCAAGTATCTTCTCAATGTAGTGCTTTTGAGACATACAACTTCTTGACTACTCTCTTTCGGTAAAGTTGATTGCCAAGAATTTTCTTTGCTGGTCTTAAATCCATAAAGGATTTCCTCAACTGCATCATCAACAGTTTAATTCTTGAAGAATTCATGCCAACAATCATCATGTCATCAACATAAAGCAATAATATGATAAAATCATCATTATCAGAGAATCTCTGCAAAAAACTCAATGGTCAGAAGTTGATTTTCAGTAGCCTTGCTCTCCCATTACTAACTCACACTTCATATACCATTGTCTAGGTACATGTTTCAAACCATAAAGACTTTTCTTTAGTTTGCACACATAGTCCTCTTTTCCTTTTACTTTGAAACTCTCTGGTTGTTCCATGTATATCTCCTCATCTAAGTCACCATGAAGGAAAGCAGTTTTCACATCCATTTGCTCAACCTCCAAATTAAGGCTCACAGCTAAACCCAAAACCACTCGGAATTGATGACATCTTAACAGGAAAACAGATTTCATCAAAATTCATCAAAATCAATACCTTTCTTTTGGTTGAATCCCTTGACAACCAACCTAGCTTTGTAATGTGGTTGTGAAGTATGCTCATCTTGTTTCATCCTATATATCCACCTATTTTTCAAAGTTCTTTTGCCTTTAGGCAACTTCACCAACTCAAAGGTGTGATTATCATGCAACGACTTCATTTCATTCTGCATGGTATTTACACACTCTTTCTTGTGTTCACCTTCCATAGCTTCTTCAAGGCATTCAGGTTCTCCCCTGTCAGCCAATAACACAGTCTGCTGCGAGGTACCATGTGGAAGTATGTTGATCTCTGAAAGATCTCCTGAGTGGAACATCTGCTGAAACCTCAGGTACTGGTGAACTCTCATGAACATGATCATCTGTCTCATTTTATGTAGGAGTATCTGTATCACATGTACTCTGCTGCTCAATCTGAGAATCATCTTCAATCCGTGTCGGTATTTATGTCAAAGGAACTGGATCCAAGTCAGTCAAATCATCACTAGATGTCAGCACTATTTCATTTGTCGTATCACTGTCCTGTATGGTCCGGTTTCAATGAACACTGCATATCGACTTCTTATAAGTTTCCTCTGTACTGGATCATAAAACATGTAACCAAACTCATCCTGATCATAACCAACAAATGCACACTATCTTTTTTTGAAATCAAGCTTTGACCTCTCATCTTTGGGAATATGCACAAAGGCCTTGCATTCAAATACTTTCAAATGATCATATGAAAAATCCTTTCCTGACCAAACTCTATCTAGAACATCAAGTTTCAAAGAAACACATGGTGTGAGATTCAACACATGTACAACTGTGCTTAAAGCTTTACCCCAAAAGGTATTTGGTAAGTGAGCTTGTGAAATCAAACATCTCACATGTTTAATTAGTGTCATGTTCATCCTCTTAGCTAGCCCATTTAATTGAGGTGTCTTTGGTGGTGTCTTTTGATGTCGAATCTCATGTTCTTATTAGTACTCATCAAAAGGTCCATACTACTCACTACCATTATCAGTCCTAAGAGCATCTCCAACCCAACCCTCCATAAATGGAGGGTTGGTTGGAATATTCCGTGAATATTCCTAATATGGAGGGTTGAAAATGGAGGGAGCTCCAATCCAACTCTCAACAGTCCTATTCCAATTTATCCTTAATAATTTGAGAAATTAAACATTGCATAATAATTAGTATTATCTTAATTATTTTAATTCAAGAAATTTACTATTAGAAAGGTCTTGTTGAGAGCTTTAAAATGAGACTTAATATTTATTATTTTTTATGCTACTATTAAAATAATAATTTATTAAATTATAGTTAAACATACAAATTGGAACGATGAAACATATGTGGATCTATTTAGTCCACCCCAAAGGAAACTACATTCGAAAATAACATTCTAAAAAAATAAAAACGTACATAAACATGTCAGAAAACAAAATAGACATCAATTAAAAGTCCGATAGGTTAATATTGCCGTAATTGCCGATTCCTTCATGATCTCCTGTCGGATCTCCATATGTGTTTCCTCCTACACATCCAGTTCCTCTTGCAAATTGAGAAAATCATTCTGATCTTCCAAGAAGATGAGAAAATCCTTGCAGATCATTCGAATGACTTTCGTATTCGTTTTGGTAATAATTTCTTGTTTTTTCCTTTGATAGTATGCACGTCTTCCTAGATCAACAATATTACTTAAATTTATTTTCATAATTTTCATATCCTCAACATCGCGCTCAAGAGCTAATTGTCGATCATGTTGTTCTAATTGTTTAGCTTGCAGTTCTAATTTTTCCTTTTCATTTTCAAGTTTTATCATCATCATCTGTTGCATTTTTCCCTACTAATTTCTCGTTTCTCACCTCAAAGTTAAACTCAATTGATTGCCTTCTTTTCATCTTTTCCTGCTTTTTCCAACCGGTCGACTTCCTGAAATGTTAGTAGGAGACTGGTCATCACCCATGGTTGGAACATCTCCATTTTATGTGTTGACATTCATGTTGGAACATCTTCATTTTATGTGTTGACATTCATTGTATTCTCCGAGTTCGTATTCAATGAAGAGAACCCCCCATTGAACATGCAACTTTTGGTTCCGCCCACTTCTCTGCATCTTTGAGGATTGGCTAAACATGATTAAGCTGAAATTATTTCTTTTCCCCATCGTCTTCTCTATACATAATTATAGCTTTCATAAACTAACCAAAATAATTTAAACAAAATAATGATCAAAGTGTTAGAAAGAGATAAACTGAAAATGAAAAATGAAATGCAAATTTGAAATTAGATACATACTATATCCAATTCAGAAGCGCCGCTTGGATTCATTCGCTCGATTTGTCAAATGCAATATCGGAATTTGTTTATAGCCTTAATATATTCCACACGAATTTCCAAAGATCTGTATGATATTGTTCCATCACCTACCTTTTCATTGAATATGTTGTAATTCTTTGCCACAACTTATATTTCTTTTGATTTGTATCCAAGATTGGATCTTAGGATATACGAAGTCATGCTTTGCATAAAGCTTGATCCTCTTGTTGGTTGAAGGCCTTTTCTCGAATAACAGCTATTGGAGATGAAAAATAAACTTAGGAAGGTGAGAAGCGTTGTGACTGGAACTATGTAAGAATACTAATATTTATAAGAATGGTATAAAGAGAATCCAATGTTAGGAATCCAATGTGGAGAGTCCAAATGTTCATATGGTATCCATGTTGATAAGGCATCCAATGTTGATACACCATCCAATGTTACTATTTGATATGGCATCTGATGGGCGTTCCGGCCCATCAAATAACCTGCGGGTTTATACCCGTAGGAAGGGGGTGCAGGCCCATGCCCTAGCCGCACCCCCTAGTCCTAGCTGCACCCTAATTCCTAGCTGCACCCCTATTGGCCGCATGCCACCCCCTGGCCCTAGTTTGATTATAAATAGGGGGTGTAGCCGCTTATTTCACCTATGCTATTTTGATTATTGTTATTGTGATTCCATAGGTAGACGAGTGCGGACGTCCTCTAGGCGTCTTGGGAGGAGAGCACACCTCTTTTGTGCGCAATTATCTTTTTATTTGCTATTTGTTTTCTAATAAAAATCTCGTCTTTGTTAGTTCCTAACAATTTGGTATCAGAGCACGTAACGATCCATGGCACCTTTGAAGAAGGAGAAGGAAAAAGAGGAGACTTTGGCCCAAAATCAACCCTATTACGTGGTGGAATTGGACGAGGAAGACGACGAGGAGCCATGGAGGGTGGATACCGCGAGGAGGTACGGCGGAAGGCGATGGAGAGCCAAAGGGGGGCGGCGGCCCTAGCCGCCCCAATTGGGAGCGTCGCGCCAACGAAGGGTATCGGCCGAACCCCCACAACAGCCAGGGGACTCGGCCGATGCGGGAGAAAGGCGGGGGACCTTCCCATGCCTACGCTGGACCCCGACAGGGGGGCCGAGGCCCTGCCGGGGCTCGGCAGGGTCCGGCGACCCCGTCGGACCTCCGGCAGGGCCTGCCGCCCCTCCGGCCATCCCGGAGGGGCCCGACAGGGTTTCGCAGGGGGCAGAAGCCCCATGGCAGCCGCCAGGGCAGAACTTCACGGCAAGGCCCGCCAGGGGCGGGAACCCCCTGGCAACAGCCAGAGGGGGAGGGGATGCGCGGACAGCCACCAGATGGGTTTTTTGAGCCCCGGGCAGTGGACAGCGAACGAGGAGGGCCACGGGTAGTTTTCGGGAGGTTTTTTGACCCTCCGGAGCATCGACCAGCAGCTGAGGATCCTTTCTATGGTGACGGACGCAGGAGAGACTATTATTCTGACGGCAGGGGTGGCTACGAGTCGGAGTTTGGCGATGATGCAGGTTGGGACGATTTTGAGGGCCGGCGGGGAGATTACCGTGAAGACTATGGGGGTCGCGGAGGAGGGCCACCTAGGCATTACGAGACCCTGGATGAGAGGAGACATCACTACCACCCGCATCACAGAGAGGATGGGAGGCCCGAGCAGGGGCACTTTGGGGGAGAATGCAGAGTACGAAAGCTGACGATGCCACTATTTTCTGGTGATGATCCGCATGCCTGGCTGTTCACCGCAGAGAGATACTTCGTAGCACACCACATGTCCGAGGGACAGAAGCTGGAGGCGGCGGCCATCTGCATGGAGGGGAGAGCCTTGGGGTGGTTCCAGTGGAAGGAGAAGAGGCAGCAGATCAGGAGCGGGAGGAGCTAAAGGACCTAGTGCTGGAGAAGTTTAGAGACACCCGTCTGGGGAACTTACACGTGCAGCTGTATGCCCTCAGGCAGGAGGGGCCGGTGCGTGATTACATCGAGAGATTTGAGACACTGGCAGGGCGAGTACATGGCGTGTCTGACGAGTCACTAGACGGCACCTTTCTGAAGGGGTTGCGCCCCAGTCTGCGAGCAACAGTGAGACCCTACAAGCCCAGTGGGCTTTCGGAGGTCATAGAGATGGCCCAGATGGTAGAGAATACGCAGACCGAGGACAGACGGGTCAGGAGCGGCTACAGTAGTCAGACATCGAGAGGCGCCCTGTCTGGGGCTGGAGGAGCAGGTATCCTCACGGTGGCGGCCCAGACGAGTCGGGAGAAGACTGGGGAGAACAGTAGTGCACCAGTGGCTGGGGGCAGTTCAGGCGCATGACAGACGTTGAGATGCGGGAAAAGAGGCAGAAGGGGTTATGTTTCAGGTGCGATGAGCGATTCTCACAAGGCCATTGGTGCGCGGGGCGCAAGCTTCAGGTGATTCTGTTGGAGGACGACGACGACGAGGCCGATGTCGAGGAGGCAGCTGAGGCAGAGGAGGAGCTGGAGGGCCATCAGTTGAACGTGGCGGAGGTGTCCCTCAACTCCGTGGTAGGGTTTACACCGAACCATACCATGAAGCTGAGGGGGGAGATCGATGACCAGGAGATGACTGTGCTTATTGACAGTGGGGCTACCCACAATTTCATTTCCAGGAGAGTGGTGGCACAGCAGGGGCTTCAGCTGACATACAACGGCAGCTTCAGTATGATGATGGGGACGGGGAAGAAGGAGAGCAGCCGGGGAGTTTGCAGGGGACTGGTATTGACCATGCAGGGGATACAGATTATTGCAGACTTTTTACCTCTGGACCTGGGGAGCACCGACGTCATTCTAGGCATGACCTGGCTACAGACATTAGGAGAGATGACCATAAATTGGAAGCTGCTGCGGATGGAGTTTCAGGAGGCGGGGAGAGCAGTGATACTCCAGGGAGACCCCAGCCTCTGCATGGTCTTGGTCTCTCTGAAGACCATGGTTAGGACCATCCAGACAGAGGGAGGAGGATATTTAGTAGAGTTGTACTCTTTGACAGGTGAGGGATGAGCAGAGACCAGTACCGAGCAGCCAATTCCAGGAGAGGTGCAGCAGCTGATGGAGCAGTTTGAGGAGATCTTCCAGGAGCCTCAGGGTCTTCCACCACCACGGGACCACGCGCACGCCATTGTCCTACGAGAGGGTGTGTCCCCCATTAGCGTGCGGCCCTACCGATACCTCTAGCATTAGAAGGACGAGATAGAAAGGATGGTGTCAGAGATGGTGCAAGCGGCGGTGATCCAGCCAAGTGTGAGCCCGTTCTCCAGCCCAGTATTGCTCGTGAAGAAGGATGGTAGTTGGCGGTTCTGCGTGGACGACATGGTGTTGAACAAGGAGACGGTCCCGGATAAATTCCCTATACCTGTGATCGATGAGCTCCTGGACGAGCTACACGGGGTAGCCTGGTTCAACAAGATAGATCTTAAGTCAGTCTACCACCAGATCAGGATGCGGCGGGAGGATGTGCCCAAGACGGCGTTCAGGACGTATGAGGAACACTATGAGTTTCTGGTCATGCCCTTCGGGTTGACCAACGCACCTGCTACTTTTCAGGCACTAATGAATACGGTATTCCGTTCATATCTCAGGCGATTTGTACTGGTTTTCTTCGATGATATTTTGGTGTACAGTCGTACTCTGGAGGAGCATTTGGACCACATGCAGGTGGTATTTCAGGAGCTGCAGTACCACCAGTTATATGTGAACAAAAAGAAGTGTCTTTTCGGGCAGCCGCAGGTGGAGTATCTGGGGCACGTGATATCAGCAGGAGGAGTGGCCGCAGATAGAGCAAAGATAGCGGCCATGCTGGACTGGCCGCGTCCCACTACGCTCAGAGGACTACGGGGCTTCCTGGGGCTTACAGGTTACTACCGCCGATTCGTGGAGGGTTATGGGACGATTGCCTGGCCATTGACGGAGTTATTGAAGAAGGATCAGTTCCATTGGGGGGAGGAGGCGACGATAGCATTTGAGGCCCTGAAAAGGGCAATGGCCACTGTGCCCGTATTGGCGTTGCCCGACTTCTCCAGACCCTTTGTAGTAGAGGCAGACGCATCAGGACATGGGCTGGGAGCAGTACTGATGCAGGAGCAGCGGCCTATAGCTTACTACAGCCGGGTGTTGACCGCGAGGGCCCGATTCTATGAGAGGGAGCTGATGGCGATAGTGTTGTCCGTACAGAAGTGGAGACCATATTTGTTGGGACAAAGCTTAATAGTTCGCACGAATCAGCGGAGCATGAAGTACCTGTTAGCGTAGCAGATGGTAGCGGAGGAACATCAGAAGTGGCTGCGAAAGTTGATGGGGTACATGTTCGAGATTGAGTACCGCCCGGGATTGGAGAACAAGGCAGCGGATGTGTTATCCCTGCGGGAGGAGGCAGAGTTAGCGACACTTACAGTGTCTATCCTGGAGGATTGGGGCCCACTACAGCAGGAGGTGGAGCAGGACCCGGAGTTGACGGCTATACGAGAGGCCCTTCTATAGGGGTCGACTGAGTACCCGGGGTATTCTCTTCAGGATGGGCGGCTACTGTATTGGGGGAGGCTTGTGATACCGAGGACCTCAGCATTTATACCGGCCATATTCAGGGAGTTCCACGTCAGTGCTATTGGAGGACATTCTGGGATCCTCAAGACCTACCAGCGGCTAACGAGGGAGGTCTACTGGACGGGGCTGAAGAAGGAGGTGGCGATGATGGTGGCGGAGTGTGATGTTTGTCAGCGTCACAAGTATCAGGTTATGTCTCCAGGGGGACTCCTACAGTCGCTATCCTTACCAGACCGAGTTTGGGAGGACCTCTCTATGGACTTCATCGATGGTTTGCCGAAGTCGGGTGGATACAACGTCATTTTTGTTGAGGTAGACCGCCTTAGCAAATATGCACATTTTGTCACACCTTGGCATCCTTACAGCGCAGTTTCTGTGGCGGAGGTTTTTGTTAGAGAGGTCATTCGTCTGCATGGCCCGCCAAAGTCCATAGTCTCGGATCGAGACAAGGTATTCCAGAGCAAATTTTGGCAGGAGCTTTTCAGACTACAGGGGACGGCCTTGAAGCGGAGCACAACCTACCATCCTCAGACTGACGGTCAGACGGAGGTGGTAAATAAGAGTGTGGAGATTTACATGTGATGCTTCATTTCAGAGAATCCGAAGGAGTGGGCACGTTGGCTACCGTGGGCGGAATATTGGTACAACACTTCTTATCACACGACGGCGCAGACTATACCTTTCAGGATTTTGTATGGTAGAGATCCTCCGCACTTGCTTCATTATGGTCAAGAGACGACTCCCGTGTCAGATGTGGAGCAATACCTGGCGGAGAGAGACCAGATTTTAGAGGAGTTGAAGCTCCACTTGGCGAGGGCTCAGCAGGTGATGAAGGCACAGGCAGATCTACACCGTCAGGACGTACACTTTGAGGTTGGAGACATGGTGTATCTGAAGCTGAGGCCCTACAGGCAGCGGTCGGTGGCTCATAGGAGGAACGAAAAGCTGGCACCACGGTATTTTGGGCCTTTCGAGGTCGAGGCAAAGGTGGGACCGGTGGCCTACAGATTGCGCTTACCCCCAGGATCAACCATTCACCCAGTCTTCCATGTCTCACAGTTGCGTCAGGCCATTGGCGACCACACATCTTCCCCTATATTACCGGAAACCCTAATTGCTGATATGGAGGTGAGGATGGAGCCCGAGTTGCTGAAAGGGGTTCGGCAGAGCGACACAGGTGGGAGGCAGGTGCTGTTGCAGTGGAAGGGCTTACCAGAGCACGAGAGCACGTGGGAGGATATGGATGATATGGTGGCGCGTTTTCCAGACTTCCACCTTGCGGACAAGGTGGCTCTTTGGGGGGAGTATTGATGGGCTTCCGGCCCATCAAATAACCTGCGGGTTTATACCCGCAGGAAGGGGGGGCGGGCCCATACCCTAGCCGCACCCCTAGTCCTAGCCGCACCCTAATTCCTAGCCGCACCCCTATTGGCCGCATGCCACCCCCTTGCCCTAATTTTGATTATAAATAGGGGGCGTAGCCGCTTGTTTTACCTATGCTATTTTGATGATTGTTATTGTGTGATTCCATAGGTAGACGAGTGCGGACGTCCTCTAGGCGTCTTGGGAGGAGAGCACACCTCTGTTGTGCTCAATTATCTTTTTATTTGCTATTTGTTTTCTAATAAAAATCTCGTCTTTGTTAGTTCCTAACAGCATCCAATGTTGATATGTCATCCAATGCCGCTATTGATATGACATCCAACGTTGATACGACATCCAATGCTACTATTTGATATGGCATCCAATGTTGATTCGACATCCAATGCTTGATATGACATTCAATGTTGATTCAGCATCCAATGATACTATTTGATATGGCATCCGATGTTGAGAATCCAATGCTACCCAAGTTATAAGAGCACGATATCTTTGTATTCTATGTCCATCACTTAACATATTTCATTAAACTATGAGTTTTTCAAATAAACTATCTTGGGCCAGCTCTTCGTCATCTTCCGATGGCGAGACTCTCGATCTTTGCTTCCAAGAATGGGAGCAAGAATTGGCTGAGATATAGAAGGGGGAAGTCTTAAAGCAACTACTTGAATGTCGTCTTCAAGACAGAAGGACTACAAAACATATAGACTCGTTTCCCGAACAAGTGGTAATCAACCGTAGAAGAGAAGAATATACCTCTCGACTTTGACAAGATTATTTTTTTGAGAACTCTACATATGGGGAAATTTTTTTCCGCGGAAGGTTTCGATGTCAAAGAAATTTGTTCCTTCGCAGTGTTAATGTAGTCAAAGAGCATGACAATTTCTTTGTGCAGAAGAAAGACGGTTTATGTAAATTAGGATTATCAACTTTACAAAAGGTAACAGTAGTGCACCGCATGTTAGCCTATGTAACTTCGACAGATATTAGTGATGAATATATTAGGATTGACGAGTCAACCATATTCCAATGCTTGAAAAAGTTTTACCGATCAATCATAGAAATGTTCGGAGAAGAATATTTGAGGCATTTTACTCCATACAACATTGCAAGATTGCTAGAAAAGGCGAAGAACGAGGGTTTTCGGGAATGTTAGGTAGTCTTGACTGCATGCACTGGGCATGTAAAAATTGTCCAACTGTTTGGGCGGGACAATACTCAGGACGTTATGGAGGACCGCCGATTATTCTTGAGGCCATAGTCTCGTATGACTTATGGATTTGACATGCTTATTTTGGTTTACCTGGTTCTAATAATGATATTAATGTACTGCAATCGTCAAATTTATTTGACAAACTAGCACAATGTAAAGCTCCTGCTATTTATACTATCTTAGGAAAAAATTATGACACTGGTTACTATTTGTCAGATGGGATATTCCCCAAATAGTTTATTCTTGTACAAACAATATCCCAACCACATGATCTAAATAAGCAACATTTTGCTGTAATGCAAGAAAAATATCAAAAAGATGTGGAGCGAGCTTTCGGAATACTTCAGGCAAGATTTGCTATCATTAAGAGACCATCACATTTTGGGATAAACGGGTGCTACACGACATCATGACTGTTTATGTGATACTACATAACTTGACTGTGGAAGATGAACGCAATAAGGAACCCGATTTTTTCCGGTTATCCTCGCTCGACATAAGAAGATTCAGGATAGAGAGGCTCATTTTGAGCTTCGGAATAGGCTAATTGAGTACTTATGGCAAAGACATGGCAATGAATAAATGTATTTTTAGTAATGTAACGTATATAGTGTATTCGAAGCCGAAATCGTAACGTAATGTATTTTTAGTAATATATTTTCAGAATCATATTTGGATGTTTTGAATATGTCCATATGGTTATGGTTTTATTTTAATTCATGAAAAATCAATACATATAATACTAAATTTATAGGCAACTTTGAGAACATTGAAAGTATGTACATAATATAAATTAATTAAAAACAGAGTTAGTAACACTATTTTAGGCAGTTAGATAAAATTTATTTCTATAAATAGATAAAATTCAAGTAAACATTTTCTCTATTCATCTTCTCATTTAATTTTAATTAAATTAATTAAAAAAATTCTAAATTAATTGGAAAAACTAAAATTCGGGTTTCTAAATTTAATTAAATTAATTAAAAAATGCCAAAAAATTACCAACCCTCACATTTTCTTCTCATTTTTCTCGTTCCTCTTCTCATTTCTCTCATTTCCTCCATCGGCGGTGACCCACCGTGGCCCGCGACATCTCCGGTCATCTCGCAGCTGTCGGATCGACGCGGAACCCTTAGATGATCGCCACGCGTCCCCTGCATAGTGCGCACACACTGCCCTTCCCGTCACGCGCACGGCACGTGACTGGCCACTTTAGTCTAGCGGCCACCCGCCATTCTCCCACCATCACGCCAATTTTGGCGAGTCACTGTAGCCCATCAGCATATTTGCCGATTTTTTGGCAGGCGGTTGGAGAATCAAATCCGTCATTTTTGGCGTTTTGGCGGTCGGTTGGAGATGCTCTAATGCAGTTTAATTTCTTCCTAGTATGTCTCTCTACTGATACTTGAAACTGTTTAAACACACCTAACACTTGGTTTTTGGACTTCAAGGTACCCACAATTGCCTTGAGTGATCATCTTCAAAAGTCACAAAATACAGAGAAACACCAATTGCTCTTGTTTCTATTGGTCCACAAACATCTGAATGCACTAGATCAAGTATACCTTGCTTTCTTGAAGGAGTGGAAATCTTGACAGCAACTCTGGTTTGTTTTCCTGCCAAGCAATGTGCACACTTTTGAATGGTGTGCCTTTCACTCCAGAAAGAAGATTCTTCTTGGCCAAAGCCATTAAACCTTTTTTTGCTTATATGACTAAGCCTGCTATGTTACAAATCAGTTGTACATTTATTCTCAACCGTATTTACAATGCTACTACAAACTCTAGCTTGCATGAATTACAAATATGAGCGTTTTTTGTCCCTTGCCACAATCATAGCACCTTTAATGAGCTTCCACTGGTCACCACTAAAAATGTTGCAAAACCCCTCATCATCAAGCTTTTCTGCAGAAATTAAATTCATGCGAATATCAGGGATATGTTTAACATCTTTAAGAACCAGGTTATACCATTGTTTGTCTCCAAGCACACATCTCCCATGCCAATGGCTTTAGCTAAGCCATTATTCAACATCTTTACATTTCCAAAATCATCAGATATATAAGATGTAGAGAAGTCCTTTCGAGATGTAGCATGAATGAAGCACCACTTTCAATCACCTAACTCGTCTTGGCATGCAAGATTGATAACATCATCATACACAATAAAGAAGTCACATTTGACAGTAGCAATGTTTTCATCATCGTTATCATCATCATTAACCTTTTCCTTACCTTTTTTCTTTTTGTTGTCTCTCTTCATCTGACGACAATTTTTCTTTATATGTCCCTTTTCATGATGGTAATAACACTCAACGTTGGCATACCTGGTGGACTTACTTTTGTTTCTGACTATATTCTTCCAATCTCTGCTCTTACTTCCCTCCTTGTTTTCTTTGACTAAGACAGCTGACTGTGAAGAACCATGTGACTTTCTTCTTACCTCTTCATTCAGAATACTATCCTTAGCCAAGTCCATGGTCATGACACCATTTGGGGCCGAATTAGACAAAGACCTCCTGAAGGTTTCCCATGAGTCCGATAGTGTCCCAAGTAGCCATAATCCTTATACCTCATCTTCAAACTCGAACATATTCCAACTAACTGATTTATAATTCCTTGGAATGCATTCAAGTGATCTGTCAAAGGAGATCCATCTTTTTATTTCAAAGCCATCATTTGCTTGATTAGAAACAAATTGTTGTTTCCAGCCTTTCTAGCATACAACTCCTCAAGCTTGATCCACAAAGTGCATGCATGTGTTTCTCCACTGACATGGTTCAAAACATTATCATCTAGCCACTGCCTGATATACCCGCATACATGCCGATGAAATATTGCCCAATCCTCATTTGTTTGTCCTTGGGTTTCTCATTGATAAAAAAACTAGCAAATAATAATCCTTTACATATAAAAGATTCTCCAATTTGACTTTCCATCTAGGATAATTTGAACCATTCAAACTGATTATTCTACTTTTCACTTTCTTTGTTTCCATCGTTCAACACAAGGCACAATCTAAGAATAACTCAGCTTTGATACCACTTTGATGGGATAAAAACACAACTTACTGCGGAGTCGTTTATCCCTTCTTTTGTAAACCTATTAGGGAACAATTAAGAAGAGCAACATCTTCACAAATATCACAGTGAATCAAATAACAATCACAAGCACAATCTCAACACACACCGATTTTAACGTGAAAAACATCCTCCAGGCGAGGAGTAAAAATCACGGGACCGTAGTCCAACCAAAATCTCCACTATCATCAAGTAATGTGATTACAAAGGTTCTTTCTAGCTACACAATAGAGGCATACATCATTTAACTAGTCAACATTACACAATCTTGGTATATTATCCACATTAATGAGAAGATTCATGAGACATGGAAAGATCTCACCCAATATGGTGGCTCTGCATAAAACTTGAAAATCTCTTAATCAGGAACTTCAAATATGATCTCCATTGTTTAGCATGTAGATCCATCTGCTGTTGACATGCTGACAAAATTATAGCTCAATCGGAGCATGGACCGACCACCTATAGGTCTCTTAATCAGAACATGACAGCTCCCTCAAAACCTCTCTATTTCTCCTGCCTCTCTCTACCTTGCTCTTTTTTTTCTGTTGTTGGGCCTCTCATTTCTCTCTCCTCTTGATCACAAAGTCAAAGCGAAGACATCATCCCCACGTGGGAGGGATCTACCAACAATAAGTAGATGATGCGGATGGCACCATGTGTTAAAGAACACGCACTATTGTTTCCTCCAAGTTTTCATTTGCTTATTATTTCTTTTTTGAACAAACTGATATTGCTCCTAGTCCAAATCTCTTATTAAATCTCAAGTTTGTAATTGATGTTATGTTCGCAGGTGTCAAACGTTTGATTACTCATCTTTATTCAAATGGGATACCCATGGCTGTGGCAACTGGGTAAGTCTGATGATCACCAAATTGTTTGCATCTTATCTCATGCGATTGTGTTTACATTCTATTTCTACTATAATTTGAGCCCCTTTCTTGGATACATTTGGTTCATCTCCAAACCAGAATCACTGCTATGGCTTTTTGTCCTCACCCTACTGGAACAATGAAATTATTATTAGTGGTTTCTCATGCATAGATATACCTTGGCAGGTCCCATAAACGACATTTTGATTTGAAAACTCAGAAGCATGGTGAGGTTTTCGCCATGATGCATCACGTGGTTATGGGTGATGATCCAGAAGTGAAGAAAGGAAAGCCATCTCCTGATGTCTTTCTTGCTGCCGCAAGAAGATTTGAGGTGCTTGCTCCCACTATTCGTAAAAGTTTTAGCCTTGTTCACATGTTTTATTCATCAGATTCTTACCTATTTCTTGAACGTTCACATTTTGTTATTCTTCCAGAGTGCTGCAGATCCCAGCAATATTTTGGTGTTTGAAGATGCGCCCGCAGGCGTTTCTGCAGCCAAGAATGCTGGAATGTAAGTGCCTACTGTCAGAGAATTGTTTATTTCTTTGGAATTTGAAAATCAATAGTTTCTTTTAAAATTTTAAAAAAAACCATGTAACAATGATCTTTAATATTGACTACTGCTGACCTACAATATAGGATCCGAAACTTACACAGCTTGTGATTATTTGCTTCTCTGTGTTAGTCACCGATCTTCATTCAACATTTTCCCATTTATGGCAAGTTTTGGTGCTTAACATGAACAAGTTGTTGCGAGATGGCTCATGCAACAAGATTATTTGTGTTGTCGAGTGGTGTCTTGTGTCTGGCTCATGTTAAAAGATTTGATTCTATGGTACTGTTAGAAAGTTTGTAAACTGAAAAAATAACTTGGATCTTTATGTCTGAAAGAAAGAAACTTTGGGTTCATGTTCATAATTCATATGAAAGAATTTGCATCTCAGTAAACTTGAATGGTAAAAGGCGTTTTAGATGGAAAATGTTATATGCATCTATCCGAAGGTTGAGAGATGTTACCCACTAGTTAATCTATTATCTGATTGTTCCGCTTCTTAGCTTAATCAAAGTTTTTGTGTGTTGATTTCGATTGTGCAGGCATGTGGTTATGGTCCCAGACCCCAAACTGGATGCCTCCTATCAGAAAGATGCAGATGAGGTGCTTGCTTCCTTACTGAATTTCATTCCCAGCAACTGGGGCCTGCCTCCGTTCCAAGATGCCACGAACTGAGATTTGGTATCCTAAGGATATGCATTCTTGTTGCTGTCCAAGTTTACAGCAGCGATCCATTCTAAGATCAATTTAATCTCTAACTAAGGGATAGCTTTCCGGTAGTATATTACATGCTTAGATAAATGATAATCAGGCATTTACTATTTATCTGGGGCTATGTCATCCTATAAATTGTACGAAACATTTTTTTCTCTTCCTTTTTAAGCCTAATTTGGGGAATGATATAAGCTATACTAACTTGTCTTCTGATATATTTTTTATATTTGTAATTTGGGCTGTCTTTGAAACCCAACAATACTATGCATCAGTCTTTTCTTGGGGACTGTCAGAAACTTTGATATCAATATCCCTACTAATGAAATTAAGAGTTGCCGTCTGGCATGTGTTATGGCAGCAAGTCGTTTTAATTGGCTTAGTGATATGCATCTTGCTTGTTGATTGAGGTCATCGTTTTATGGTCTATTGTTGCTTTGTCTTGAGCTGATATGTGCTCTTAAATATGACAATGCTGCTGCTTGTACATGTACCAATGCAAACAGATTTCTTGTAACAAGGACGGTTTACAAGAGGGAGGGGGTATTATTGTTGTTCTTAGGAAAAGGACTTATTGTTCCTATACATGTGCCAATGCAAAGGAGCTTTTCGTAATGAGAAATGTGCTTCATTGTTTCTTGTGAGATGACATTGAGATATAATATTCAGATTGCAAATAATTCATGATGAAACATGTTTATGTCTCATGGATTTATCACCTATCAGAGGCGACACAAGGACATGACGGCTGAAAATTGAGCACAGTGGTGTTTAAGTAATTTTTGGACGTTTTTGTAATTTGTTAGAGTGTTTGGGGTTTTCTGTAATTTTGCTTATTTCTGAATTAGTATTTATATGCAGGTAGGGGGCTAAGGATTCTCATGCTTATTCTTGAGAGAAATCTTAGTAGATGTTGAGAATTCCCTCTTTTGGTTGGAGAGCGCGGCCCCTCTCTCGAATATGTGGCTTGGAAGAAAGAGTTCCTCTCGAAAGAACTCAACACTAGCTTTGTCCTTTTCATAATTCCAATAAGGGAATTGATTTGCGCACCCACTGTTTTACTACCACACACATACCACTTATTTACAAGTTTGCGATTCAATTACATTATGCTCATATACAATTTATTCCTCTTTTACCATTGTATGTCCTCTCCCCCCATGACGATGACGAGGAATCCGACGACGATTTACTAAGGTTTGGAATGAGCAGCGGGAAAGAGGGAGATGAGGGTTGGGGAGGTCGGAGGAGGGGGCTGTGGGCTGGGGAGGTGGAAAGGTCGGAGGAGTGGGAGGCAGAGGGGGGCTGGGGAAGAGGGAGAGGGGGCTGGGGAGGTCAGAGGAGGGGGATGCTGAGGGGGCTGAGGAAGAGGGAGATGGGGGCTGGGGAGGTCGGAGGAGGGGGGAGATGGGGCTGGGGAGATTAGAGGAGGGGGCGGCGGAGGGGGCGGGGGAAGAGGAGAGTGGGGCTGGGTAGGTCGGAGGAGAGGGAGGTGGGGTTGGAGAGGTCGGAGGAGGGGGCGACGTCGCCGCTCATTGCCATTCATCATTCGAGCGGTTGTTTTTACTCACCGCACACACCGTGGGACATTTCCGGAAAGTTGGCAATGTGAGTGCGTTATGAATAATTTTAGTCGCAAACTTGTAAATAAGTGGTATGTGCGCTGAGTAATGGCAAACTTGTAAATAAGTGGCATGTGCGCATAGTAAAACGGTGAATGTGCAAATCAATTCCCTTCTAATAAAGTTCAGATTTTTATCTTTCAAATCTACTCAATTCCTATCAATTTGGTATCAGAGAGGTATGATACTCATGGTGGAAACAAGATCGAAGGAAAAGTTCGAAGCTTTGGAGGAAATATTCGACAACGAAATTAAAGATGTGAAGAAATCCACGAAGAAATTCAGATATGAGTTTATGGAGGTTAGTGCATAGATCGAAGAAGGATCCAAGGTGTCGGAGAAAAAGTTTGAAGCTCTCATGTAATCCTTAGCGCAACAAAGTGATTCCATACAAACCTAAGTAGAGAGTTTTCCGATATGAAAGCATCGAAGAATTCAGATTTGGGTGACAATCCAAATATAGGACAAAAGGCTAAGGCTTTAGAGAAAGGGAAATGAAAAGCTGAGACATACGTTAAAGGTTTACTCTACGTCGCCAACAACTAGTTCGAGGATGAGGCGGACAACACCCTTGACGACGGCAATGGAAAACCCCCACCCTTAGGGGACTGCCGAGCCAGGGCATCATTGCCTAGGGCTGGCGAACCCTAGCGGGGCTGCAGGGGCCGCGGGGGCCATGCGGCCCCCTAGCAACAAGGACCCACAGTGCCTCGAACGGGCCGTCAGGGACCTTGCAACTCCCTGACGGCCCACTGAGAACCCAACGACCTTTCGAGGCTACTTCCGAAGCCTGACGACGACAGTGATGACTTTCGGGGTCCCCACGGTCCTCGGTATGCGGCAGAAAGGCGACAACATCCACTTTCGACATACGAGTAGGAGTAGGATGACTACGACGATTGCGTGGACCATGAGGACGGACGAGACTCAGTTTGGCATGATGATGACTGAGAAGGCTATGTTGAAAGAGATCATACCCCATTGGGGGGTTACATGCAACCCCAGGACAGATGGCGAGATACATATCATCCTCATTTCAGATAGGCATGAGGGTGAGCAGATCAATGGAATCTTATGGTGGAGGACAGAGTGAGAAAGTTGATGCTGCCCATATTCAAGAGGAATGATCCTTATGGTTGGATCTACATAGCGGACAGGTTCTTTGCGATAACATGCATGACAGAGATGCAGAAACTAGAGGTGGTCGACGTCTGTTTCAATGGGCAGATGCTCTCATGGTTTCTGTGGAGAGAGAAGAGGCGACTTATACGCTCATGGGAGGAGTTAAATGACTATTTGGTGGACATGTTTCGATATACCTAGGGGAAACCTACAGTAACAGTTATTGGCACTCAAGTAGGACAACACTGTCAGAGAACATATAAAGAAGTTTGAGGTACTCTTAGGACGAGCTAGACACATCGGAGGAGACTCTGGAGGGGAGCTTCATGAAGTCGCTCAAGCCGACCTTTTGTGCAGAATGTCGCACTCATCAGCCTATCAGACTGCTGGAGTTAATGGACCTTGCACAGTTAATAGAGGATTGCCTTACCGAGGAGAGGTCTAGAGGACATGGAGTGTCTCCATTTTTCGCAGCCAGCCAGCGACAGGATGATAGAAGACATTGGCAGGGACCATCGAATTGTCAGTTCAAAAAGATGACTGAGGCTGAGATGAAGGAGAAGGGGCTAAAGGGGTTATGTTTCAAGTGCGATGAGAAGTTTACCCCCTGGGCATTGCTGTGGAGTTCACAAGTTCCAGCTTATGATATTGGACGAGGATGATGACATATTGGAGGACGAGGCAGATGGCTAGATGACCAGGAGCATCATCACTTGGACGTCGTGGATGTTTCCTTAAACTCCGTGGTGGAATCACCCAGAAGCACATTATGAAGTTGGTGGGAAGGATTTCTGACCAGACAATGACCGTGCTAATTAATAGTGGGGCAACCCATAACTTCATCTCAAATCACGTTATGGAGCAGCATGGCTTGCATTAGTGGTATTGATAGCTTTAGGGTGATGACGTGGACTGGTCAGGTGGAGCGTAGCAAAGGCATGTGCTGGAGCCTTCTCCATATGCTTATTGATAGTGGGGCAACCCACAACTTCATCTCAAATCATGTTGTGGAACAGCATGGCTTGCAGTTGTTGGATACTAATAATTTTGGGATGATGATGTGGACTGGTCAGGTGGAGTGTAGTAGAGGCGGGTGCCGGGGCCTTATCCCAATGCTTCAGGGTATTCGAGTTATGGAGGACTTTCTACTGCTAGACTTGGGGAGTATTGACGTGATCTTGATGATGCGGTGGTTTCAGTCACTGGGTGACATGTAGATCAATTGAAAGTTGCGGAGGATGGAGTTACAGGACGATGGGCAGACGGGTACTTTACAGGGGTATCCTAGTTTATGCAGGACCATGGTTTCCTTCAAAACTATGGCAAGGACCCTACAGTCTAAGGGGGACTATTTCTTGGTGGAGATGCCTGGGATGGTGAGAGATGATGCGGCCGAGGTTAAGGATGAGCATGCTATTCCAATACAGGTGCAACAATTGTTGATCCAATTTGAGAGAGTTTTCCACGCTTCCCATGGTGTTCCTCCGCCATGGGACTATGAGCATGCAATAGTCCTGTGCGAAGGGGTCTCACCCATCAGTGTGAGGCCTTATTGATACCCCAAGATTCAGAAGGACGAGATAGAGCGCATGTTGGCAGAGATGGTGCATGCATGGGTGCTACAACCTAGTGTGAGCCCTTTTTCTAACACAGTCTTGCTGGTAAAGAAGAAGGATGTAACTGGAGATTTTGTGTGGATTATATAGTATTGAATAAGGAGACAGTTCCTGATAAGTTTTATATTCTAGTCATTCACGAGGTGCATGGGTCAGTGATTTTCATGAAGACAGACCTCGGATCCAGCTACCATCAGATGAGGATGCGAGCATAGGATGTTTCCAAGACCGCCTTCAGGACTCTTGAGGGACACTATAAATTCTTGGTCATGCCTTTTGGCTTGACCAACGCTCCTGCCACATTACATGCTCTCATGAATAAGGTATTCCGTTCTTGAGACGCTTTATATTGGTATTTTTCGATTATTTTTTTGTACAACGATCCTTGGAGGAGAATGTTGGCTACTTACAGATAGTACTATAGGAGCTTTAGCGGCACCAGTTGTATGCAAATAAGAAGAAGTGTCTTTTCGCACAACTGAGAGTCGAGTATCTAGAGCATGTGGTCTCAGCAGATGGGGTGACCGTCAACAATTCTAAGATTGTAGTTATGATGGATTGGACACGTCCTACTACTTTACGTGAACTAATAGGATTTATGGGATTTACTAGTTATTACAGGAAGTTCGTGAAAGGATATGATACTATAGCCTGGCCACTAACGGAGCTGCTTAAGAAGGATAATTGTCAGTGAAGCACGGCGGCGATGAGTGCAATTGATGTCTTGAAGAAGGTCATGACCACTGTACCAGTGTTAGCACTTCTTAATTTCAGTAAACAGTTTGTGGAGTCTGATGCTTCAGGTTATGGTTTGGATTCTATGCTTATGCAAGACCAATGGCCCATAGTATACTTCAGCCATGTTTTGACGACGAGGGTGAGGTTGAATTCTATGTATGAGAGAGAGTTGATGGCCATTATGTTGGCAGTGCAGAAGTGGAGACATTATTTACTTGGTCATCGCTTTGTGGTGTGCACCGATCAGAGGTGCTTGAAGTATTTATTGGATCAACACATGGTGACTGAGGAGCATCACAGATGGCTTATGAAACTGATTGGCAACAATTTTGAGATAAAGTACAGGTCTGGATTAGAGAATAAGGTGATGGATGTGTCATCACGGCGAGGTGAGGACTTATAGTTGGCCGACTTATCTGTTCCAGTTTTGCATGATTGAGAGCCACTTCTACATGAGATCGAGATGGATCAGGAATTGGCAGAGAATTGAGCAGCACTTCTACAGTGCTCCGAGGATTATCCAGGGTATTCCTTGTAGTCAAGGGCGATTGGTTTTGTTCAGGACTTCCATGCACATCCCGAGCATTTTGTAGGAGTTTCATGGCAGCACAGTTGAGGACCACTCTGGGGACTTCAAGACTAGGGATGAGAATGGGCATGCCCAAAGCCCGTTTGGGCTTCCAATTGGGCATGCCACATCATCATCCCAACAAAATCCTTCACAAATTCTAGAATGATTTGTGAAGGATTTTGTTGGGATGATGATGTGGCATGCCCAATTGGAAGCCCAAACGGGCTTTGGGCATGCCCATTCTCATCCCTATTCAAGACTAATAGGCGTTTGGCGAGGGAGATGTTCTGGACAGGGATGAAGAAGGACGTTGCAGAAATGGTGGCAAAGTGAAGTTTATCAATGTCACAAATACATGGCGATGGCTCCTAATGGGTTGTTGTAGTCTCTATCTCTATAAGAGCATGTGTGAGACGGGGTACCATGGACTTCATTGAGGGGTTGCCGAAGTCAACTGATTTCTCAGTTATTCTTGTTGTGGTTGATCGTCTCGGCAAGTATGCCCACTTTATAGCACTTTGATATCTATATACTGATGTACTTGTTGAGGCATTTTTGCGGGAGATTGTTCGGCTGCATTGGATACCAAAGTCCATTGTTTCTGATCATGACCGGGTCTTCTTGAGTCACTTTTGGTAGGAGCTTCTAAGAATGCAGGGGACATTGTTGTTGAAGTAGAGCACATCCTATCATTCCCAGACTGACGGCTATACTTGGTCGTCAACAAGAGTATTGAGACTTATTTACGATATTTTATTTTAGAGACTCCAAGACAGTGGGCGAAGGGTTTGCTTGGGCAGAATATTGGTATAATGCTTCGTTTCACACTGCCGCTCAGACCACACCATTCAAGATTTTATATAGGTGAGGTCCTCCACATTTGATGCACTATAGGTACAATTCGACGTCAGTCTCTCAGGTGGAGCAATACTTGGAGGAGAGGGACTTGGTGCTAGATGAGATAAATCACCATCTGATGAGAGCTCAACAAATAATGAAGATTCAAGCAGATGCTCATAAGAGGGAGGTTTAATTTGCAGTGGAAGATAATGTGTACTTGAAGCCGGTTGCCTAAAATTAGCACGGGAGTCGGCCATTCATCCAGTTTGTCATGTATCAAAGCTTTGTCAGTCAATTGGGGATTATACGCCTTCACCATCACTACCATTGACTTTGACCGATGATATGGAGGTGATCCTAGAGTCAGAGGAGCTGAGGGGAGTTCGCAAAGGTCGTTCAGGGGAGCACGAGGTGCGGGTGAGGTGGAAGGGACTTCCTGATCATGAGTCTACTTGGAAGCTATTTGGAGATATTATGCAATGGTTTCTAGACTTCCACCTTGAGGACAATCTGGCTCTTTGGGGGAGTAATGATGGATTTATCACGTATCAGAGGCGATGCAAGAAGGACAAGACGACAAAAAATTAAGCCCAGGGGGATTTTTCGTAATTTTTGGGTGTTTTTGCAATATGTTGAGAAAGCCAATGTTGCCTCCCAATGGAGCAGTATGGTGAGAAATACATTATGCCAACCACATACCATTTCACTGCAGGATTTCTTTAGGCTCTCTGAATCACTCTGATAGGAAAACTGGGGATGAAATGCAGGATGCTATATTATTGGCTACAGTTGAATTGATGAGATTTTTTATGAAATAGAAGTTGAGTTTATGGAATGATGTGTTGTGCAAAGGAATTAGGACCATAAGAAAAATGTGTGGAGCATGAGTTGCCTGAAGTTGCAACAAAGGCCATAAGCTGCCATAAGACCTTTTTGAGAAATTGGAGAAGGACAATTACTTCATAGGAACACTGAGAAAGGGTCTGGTGGAAGTGGAAAAAATCAATGAGGATTTTTTGTTCTTGTTTTTTGTTTGTTACTGTTGACTGATGGAAAAAAAAATCAACGAGGAAGATACTATCTGTAATTCTAATTTTAGAATGTTATGCCGGCTTTTTTCAATAATACTCAATATATGATCAAATGCTTATCCAGTGCTGGTTTAAATGATATGTTTTGCTTCACATACTGAATCATGCTATCACATCTACACTAATACTTACACGTGTGCATGCACGCAAGAAGTAGCTTGCTATCTTGCTATTGATGTCTGAACTTGCACTAGCCATTAAAATTTTATAGGGGCAAGCTGCAGATATCTTCACATTATCGAAAGGTGTCTTTACAGATAACAACTCTTGCGTAAATGATTTCCATATCTAACACCCTCCTGCAATTCAATGATCTTTACCTTCATAAACTGCATCTAGTTGTGGTAATTCATGGAAGCATCACAGGTGGTAGATGAGAAGTGGGCGATGGTTGAGAGATGTTATTCTCGAGCTAACTTATCTTCCCATTGTTTCTCTCCTCAGCTTAATCAAAACTGTGTGTGTTAAGTTCGACCCCCAAACTCCCAAACTCGATGTCGCCTACAAGCACGACGCAGATGAGGTGCTTGCTTGCTTATTGGGTATCAATCCCAGCAATCCAAGGGGGCACAAAGCCTGAGATTTGGTATCCTAATGATGTGCATTCTTGTTGCTGTTCAGGTTTAAAGCAGATAATTGATATTCAGGCATTTTCTACTTATCTGTGGCTATGTATGGCATCCCTTGTATTGGTCTAATTTGGGCTGTCTTTGAAAACCCAACAATGCCATGCATCATAGTCTATTCTTGCCAGTGCAAGAGTCTTTTGTATCCGTATGCATCATAGTCTATCCTTCTTGCCAATTGATTATGTCTTTTATGGTCTATTGTTGCTTTGTGTTGCGCCGATATGGACTCTTAAACATGATAATTCTGCTGCTTGTGTTTGTACCAATGCAAAAGGGCTTTTAACACTTTTATTTATTATAAAAGAGAATAATGAGTATCTCACGATATATGCACGAGCAAAACTCGTTGGGTTGACCGAATATTCAGTATTTTGTGGACTCTTACAGGGTGGACAGTTTCGATCGTCCGAATATTCAGTATTTTGTGGACTCATTGGGTTCACCGAATATTCAGTATTTTGTGGGTTTTAGAATATGAAGATCAAAATGAACAGTTTCGATCGTCCGAAACTGAAATTCAGTACGCAGTAAAGAATATAGCGAACAGCGTAAAAACACACAACATGCAAGGGCACACAAGAATTGGTATCGCAGTTCGGTGCGCACACCTACATCTGCGGGGCCACGCCCAGAAAATTGAATACTTCACTAAAAAGATTGGAGAATACAAATTCTACAATTCACGCTTTAATAAGGAAGAACACTCTCATCCTTAAAAACAAACCGTGAGGGGATGATCGCAATCAACCTCGTGAAGTATTCTTGGCAAGCTCTCCTTGCCTGCAAGCTCCCCTTGCACCACCGACTTGATCAACTCCCTTGATCCTGTGTATCACAGCCGTCGGCCTCCCTCCCGGAGAATATCCTTGAACTTCTTCCACTCAAGCGTTAACCCTAGCCGCCAGAACACTCCACGCCTTAAAAGGCCACGCCCCGTAATCTTTGGTTCAATCTGCACGCCGGCAATCAAACCTAGATTCGATTCTATCTTCAGTAACAACTGCACCGTCTTCAACAAGAAAGAGATCCCGAAAGATCCGAAAGTGGCAGTTGCAAGAATATTGATTTGCCGAAAATCTCTCTTCAACCGATTCGCAAGAGATTATGCACAATCAACTATAAATCAGTTAATAACCACCATAACAGCAAGAATAGCAAGATAGAAAAAAGGCGGAATACTCAGGCTCCAGTTCCGCATACTATTGAGCACCAAAGCACCAGATATGCAAGTAAGCATATTTTGTTGAACATCCTGGTCCAACAACCTGTTCAACAAAACATCCAACATTCTCTTCTACATACGGCAGGGACATCAACCTATCCAACATTCTCCAGTGCCACATATGACAAGACGCATACAAGAATGACCACAGAATAAATCCTAACAATCTCCCCTTTTGTCAATTGGTGGCACAACATACGGTATGATAGAAGAGAAGGTCATTGATAACTTTTCAAACCCCTGAAGTCACATTTCATCAGTAGACACCCAACACCCAACACAATGACATTCAACAACATGTTCAACAAAACGTCCAACGAGGTCCAACAAAACTTCCAACATAAACTTCCAACAAAATATCAGGTCACTGATCAGAGAGAGAAAGAAAGCATACCACTTCTCCCCTTTTGCGCCACCAAAGGACAAATACTTCAGAGACCTGCGGAGGGGCCACTCCGGAGAGAAGACAGCTTGCTCTGCAGCAGCTCCTTGTGGCGATTTAGGAGAACCCGCTGGCTGTCGAGAACCAGAATTTGATCATCAATATTCTGAAGGGCAGTCTCGAGAAACTGAATATCAACCGCACTTGCTGAGGAAGTAGTAGCATCATTAGCTGGACAGGGTGAAGAAGATTGAGATGCTGGAGGCACTGTGGCAGAGGGTTCATTAGTAGAAGGTGGGGAGGATGTTGAAGACACATTACGAAGAGAGGGCACCAAGTCAGAGATGTCATCCACTTTTCCGGCCACAGACTTTGCCGTATACGAAATACTCTCACAAGATGATGGAAGATCGGATGAGGACAGAGACACCTTTTGAGCTAGGAGCATCATAGAAATAAGAGCGCCATGTGGTAGCGAAGTCCCGGAGGAGGATATCTCAGCGAACGATAAGATAGAGTCAAAAATAATCCGGCCCAAATTAAAAGCCTGAGCGGTTCCAGCAGAGAACAACAGTCTGCACATATCTCGAGTAACCACAGAGACATTAGATGTAGGCAGCCAGTTCCTCGTGGCAATCCTATAGAGAATAAAAAACTTGGCCGTCAGAGCAGATGAGGGAAAGACCGAAGATTTCGTAGGCCAATTCTGGAGTTTCCCCGCAGTCACAGCTCGAATCAGTTTATCAAACTCGACTCCTGTAGACTCTTCATAAGCATGAGCTGATGGGGAACATTTCCATCCCAACAATTTATTCAGAGAGGAAGGAGAAAAAGTGATTATCTTGCCCCGAACATAGTTTCTGCAATGCCAACGAGAGGAGCCCTCTCCAGCGGACTTGGATAAATTACAATAAAATTCCCTGACTAACACCGGATAATAGGAACTGAAGCAAGTGGTTGCACGGAACAACCCGAGATTCTTCAATATAGTTGCAATCTGGGTCTTGTCAAACGAAGCAACGTTCAGAACCTTTTCAGGGAGTAACGATCTCTCTGAGAAAGATGGCCATCGGTTCTTGCGGGCTTTGTCGAAGAAGATTCTGCTGAAGGCATCCGAAGAAGTAAATGATGGAGAACGAGAGGATCTTGAAGCTAAGATTTTAGGCCTCTTAGACGGAGAAACATCAGTATTACACGAAGAAGCAAAGCGCTTCTTAGAGCACGACCGAGCCTTGTGCATAAATGAGGACAAAGGAGGTTCAGTAGGACCAGAGGCCTCAGGTGAAGCACCCTGTGTTGCAACATTTTGTGCAACAACATCTTCAACACTAGCATCCTGGAAGGAGGCAGGTTCAACCTCAGTTTCAACATTAAGTCCCACATTGTCCTCACCAACAGGTGTAGTATCTTGACACCGGGTCCCCTTTTCCATAGTGACATCATCATTTACCTCACAGCCAGCAGTTTCACTTCCAGACACAACATCGGCAGTGACCTTATCTGCAACTACTTGCATCTCACAAACACCAGTTTCAGCACGATTGGAAAGATCCTGAGGAATATCAGCAGACCCTAAATCCATAGGGGTGGAACCAGGATCTTCAGAGACATGTTGTGACTGAACTTTCTGTGACACATCATCAGCAAGTTGCATGTCTTCCACAGTGTCTTGCAGAAATGACTCCTTAATACTGTCTGCACATTCATGGTCAAAAATCTCTGAGTCTTTTCCAGGCTCAATAGCAGCTTGAGATGAGAGATCAGGCACATTTTGAGAACACGCATTCACATCACAATTTGGGTCATTGAACATGTTCTGAGATCCTTCATCCACAGACATGGGTGATGCAGAGACATGAACCTCTTCCTGACAGGGGGCAGCATGTGATTTCTCATCTCCAAGATCACCTATCTTCACATCTTCCTCGTTTCCCTGCACATCATCCTGCCCAACAGGGTTCTCAGAAGGAAAATTAGACGATGACGCTCCTGAAGTCCCTCTCGACTTAGGCAAATCAGCAAACACTGGGGAGTCTTCAGAATCAGAGATGTCTATCACATCAACTTCAGAGATTTTAACAAAAGATGTCGGGTTCCAGGTGCGAATGACAACTTTTCTATCTCGAGGAACTCTCACACTCATAACTTTCCCCAAAATCTTCTTACGCATCAAACCTTTAAAATGAATATGAGATACATCCACATAAGAGAGATCCAATTCTTTTCCTGTTCTTCGCAAATACCAGAACCAGTCTTGAATAGTAACCGGATCAGGAAAACTTTCATCATCATCATACACATCATCATCCTCGGAAATTTTGGGAAGGGGGAATTCAAGAATTGGGGAAAAGTTCACCAACTCTAAATTAGAGGCTTTAGAAGGATGCATGCCACCAAACGAGGAAGGGGAGAGAAATGGAAAGGGATTACCACTGGAGGATCTTTGCACAGGACGAGGAAACACCCCTTTACGTTTAACCGAAGAAGACGAGGAAGGCGGAGCACTTTTCCGAGCGGAAGTTGTTCGTCGAGAAGACCGACGAGGGGGCAGAGAAGACTCTCCCGACTGATTTCTAGTCATGGTAGATAAACTGGGAGACGCTTCAACCGAGCCAATTTCAAGAACCCTAGATGCGGGAAATGGAGAATCTTGTAGAAAAATTTGAGTTGAGGAAAAAGCAAAAATGCGCCTTGGGAACGAAAAGAAGTAGAGGGTAATAATAACGGGTAAGGAAATAAAAGAGAACAAAACCGACCCGTCAGCAGTGATTGAAAGACCCTCATAATGTTGCAACATGATGTTGCAACAAAATGCACAACACAGGGGGCAACATTAGATACGACACAGCCCTAGGGCTTGTCGCAATTCCTCAAATCTGGCTGAATCAAGAGGCTTTGTAAAAATGTCTGCTAGTTGATTAGCTGTAGCAACATACTCCATAACTAGGGATTTCTTCTCAACCAGTTCTCTAATAAAGTGATGTCGGATGTCAATGTGTTTCGTTCTAGAATGCTGGACAGGATTCTTGGAGATATTTATAGCACTCTGATTGTCGCATAAAATAGTCATAACTCCTTGTTCCAGACCATAGTCTATCAACATTTTCTTTAACCAAAGCAATTGGGTACAACAACTTCCTGCAGCAATATACTCAGCCTCTGCTGTAGATAACGATATGGAGTTCTGTTTTTTACTATACCACGACACCAGATTGTTCCCCACATAAAAACACCCTCCGGTGGTGCTTTTCCGATCATCTGTATTTCCTGCCCAGTCAGCATCACTATATCCTGAGACAAGAGTATTCGTATCCTTTGTATACCATATACCATAGTCTGCAGTTCCGCTGATATACCTGATAATCCTTTTTACGGCAACAATATGAGATTCCTTAGGGCTTGCTTGATAACGAGCACAGACTCCAACACTAAAGCTGATATCTGGTCGGCTAGCTGTTAGATATAACAGGCTACCTATCATGCTTCTGTAAAGAGTAACTTCAACATCTCTTCCTCCTTCATCCTTAGAAAGTTTTTCAGATGTACTCATGGGAGTCCTTACATGTCTGGCACTTTCTAACCCAAATCTCTTGACAAGATTTCTAGCATACTTGCTCTGAGAGATGAATAGACCATCTGGACACTGTTTAACTTGGAGCCCAAGGAAAACATTCAACTCACCTACCATGCTCATTTCAAATTCCCTTTGCATGAGATTAATAAACTCATGCACAAGTTGTTGTGATGTTGAACCGAAAACTATGTCGGCAACATAGATCTGGGCAATCATCACACTTGATCTTGTCCTTTGAACAAATAGGGTCTTATCTGCTCCTCCTCTTTCGTATCCCTTCTTGAGAAGATATGTGGTCAATCTTTCATACCAGGCCCTTGGAGCTTGTTTAAGTCCATACAACGCCTTCTTCAGCTTGTACACATGATTTGGAAGAAACGGATCAGCAAAGCCTTTGGGTTGTTCAACATACACTTCTTCATTCAACAACCCATTCAGAAAGGCACTTTTCACGTCCATTTGGTGCAGTTTGAAATTTAAACTACAAGCAACCGCAAGTAATAGTCTAACAGATTCCAACCGTGCTACCGGAGCGAATGTCTCATCGAAGTCAATGCCTTCCACTTGGGTATACCCTTGAGCAACAAGCCGGGCTTTATTCCTGGTAACGTTTCCCTTCTCGTCTGTCTTGTTTTTGAATATCCCTTTTGTCCCGATGACATTAGTTCCTTTTGGTCTTTCCACAAGACTCCAGACATCATTTCGTTGGAATTGGTTTAGTTCCTCTTGCATAGCTGAGACCCAAAAATCATCACCAATAGCTTCCTTCACATTTTTTGGTTCGGTAGTCGAAAGAAAACAAGCATACCCAGCAAGATCTCTATAATTAACACGACTGATTCCTCTGGTGCGACGACTGTCGAAAACGTCACCAATGATTAGCTCCGGCGGATGATCTCGTATAATCTTTGTAACTCCCTCAGCACCTTGAGCACTTTCAGCTTCTTCTTGAGTCGAATCCATGGTGACAGTATCCTGTGTTGCAACAATTTGTTCAACATTGTTCTGTATGGACTTGTTTGTTGCAACATCTCTTTCAACATGTACTTCATCCTCATTTCTGTCTTCTTGAACTCCTTTATCACCAGTTAGAATACATTCTCCCTGATCAAAATCATCAACAACAACGTTAATGGACTCCATCATGACATCAGTTCGTTCATTCAACACCCGGAAGGCACGACTTCTTGTTGAATACCCCAAGAAAATTCCTTTGTCACTCTTGGTGTCGAACTTCCGTCTTGGTGTCCGATCTTGCAGAATGTAGCACTTGCTTCCAAAAATATGAAAGTAGGAGACATCAGGCTTTCGACCTTTCCATATTTCATATGGAGTTTTCTCAGTCTGTGGTCGAAGATAAACCCTGTTGATGGTGTAACAAGTAGTATTAATTGCTTCAGCCCACCACTTAGTATTCACTTTTCGGGCATTCAGCATAACACGAGCCATTTCCTGAAGAGTTCGATTCTTCCTTTCGACAACTCCGTTTTGCTGAGGAGTCTTAGGGGCCGAGAATTCATGTCCTATACCTTGTGCCTCACAGAATTCAGAGAATGAGTGATTCTCAAACTCTTTTCCGTGATCACTACGAATTCGAATGACTTTCCCTATGTTGTCTCCTCTTTCTACTTGAAGGCGAGTACACAGGTTTTTGAAAGCATTGAAAGTGTCTGATTTTTCCTTCAGAAAATCCACCCAAGTGAAGTGTGAAAAATCGTCAACACAAACAAAAATGTACTTCTTACCTCCGACACTTGTTTCTGAAGTGGGTCCAATCAGATCCATATGCAGCAGCTCCAGAGTTTTTGATGTTGTGATATTCTGAATTTGTTTGTGACTAATTTTCTTCTGCTTCCCCAGTTGACAAGCTTCGCACACTCCTTCTTTCTTCTTGATTAACGTAGGCATTCCTCGGACAGCTCTTGCTTTGGAGATTTTCATTAAGGTCTTGAAGTTAACATGGCCTAATTTCTAATGCCACTGTTCAGATGCATCTTTGGTGATACTCAGACATCTGTCAGGTTCTTGCAACAGGTAGCAGTTGTCACTGGATCTTTTTCCAGAAAGAATACACACTTCATCACCATTAAACACAAGACATTCATTTTTGTTGAACCGAACCAGCAGCCCTTGATCACACAGCTGACTTATACTGATGAGATTAGCCTTTAAATTTTCAACATGCATCACATCTTTCAATTTCAGAGTTTCTGTCATATTCAGATTACCTTTCCCAATAACTTTGCTTCTCTGTCCATCCCCAAAGGTGACATGACCTTTATTTCCAGCAATGTACTCAGACAGAAGACCCTTGTTCCCTGTCATGTGCCGAGAGCACCCACTGTCAAAGTACCACTGATTTTCTGCAAAGGTAGCTAAAGAAGTGTATGCAACCATACTCACCAGTTCCGACTTCTTAATCCATTTCATGCTTGTCTGTTGTTGTGGATGAACAATATTTCTTCCTTCACTCACATGCTTCATGCGCCTGAAACATCTCCAATCATTATGTCCTATTTGTTTGCAGTAACCTCATATAAGCTGCCTGAGAGTAGTACCTCTTCTGTTCTTTCCTCGTGACTTGGCCTCATCATGTGAACTCCATTTAACATGTTCCTTAGCATTGAGACTACTCCTGGTCTTGGGTGTGTGAAAATTGCTTCCTCTGTTGTAACCAACTCCAGTTCGATCTCCAGCAACTTTTCCCATGTTGAGGATGTCATCGAGTTTGGTTTTTCCAGAGTTCCATCTGTTAACGGTGCTTTCTGCCTTCTCAGCTCTCATTATGGCTCTCTTCATGTTTCTCTCACAGTTTCGGAGACTTGCTTCAGTCTTCAGAAGTTTGACTTGATATGCATTCTTCTCACTTCTCAACTTAGAGCATTCATCTTTCAGTTTCTTGTTGGCTTCACAGATTTCCATCCATTTGTAGAACATAGTTTGATAGGCTGTGCGGATTTCCTCATCATCAATATCTTCTTCACTCCCAACTTCTGATTCAGCTTCACTGTCAGAATTAGCTTTGTATGTTGTAACATTTTGTACAACATGTTCTCCCTTGTGCTTTGATGTAGCAGCACATGTTGCAACATTATGTTCAACAAGGCTAGCGAACTTGCCTTCAGATTTGTCATTCAGAATAGCTGTGAACGCCACATAATTACTGGTTATGTCTTCACCTTCCTCGCTACCTCCAGAGTCTTCATCGCTCCAAGTGCTGGCGAGAGATTTCCCTTTTAGCTTTTTTAGGGTGTTTGCACACTCTGCATGTATATGTCCGAAACCTTCACATTCTCTACACTGTATTCCCTTTCCTTTGTTTTTAGACTCATACCTTTGTATAGGACGACCAGCATTCCTTTCACCTGCAGGAGGTCCTGTCCGCACCTTTTTATTGGTAGCTTTAAAATTCTGACCTTTATTGCTGATCTTTCTCATCATCTTGCTAAAGTTTTTGGTGAGAAGCGCGATATCATCTTCGAGTTCTGTCTCATCATCAGATTTTGATGGTTCACTGGCTTCAATCTTCAAGGCAACACCCTTCTCCTTTTTGTTTTGTTTGAGATTCATCTCATAGGTCTGTAGGGATCCTATGAGTTCGTCCAATCTCATGGTCGATGTGTTCCTTACCTCCTCTATAGTTGCAATCTTTGCTGAAAATTTATCTGGCAGGGACCTTAGAGTTTTTTCAACAAGCTTCTTTTGTGAATACTTCTTACCCAGTTGAAATGCCTGGTTAGCAATATCCCTCAATCTTCCATTGAACTCTGCAACCGTCTCGTTTTCGTTCATCCTTAGATTTTCAAACTGACTGGCGAGCATCTGTAATTTTGAGGCCTTAACAGTGATGGTTCCTTCATGCACATTTTGAAGAATGTCCCAAGCTTCTTTAGCATGCTCACAAGTTGATATAAGCTTGAACTGCTCTTCATCAACGGTAGTAAAGATGGCGTTAACCGCCTTAGAGTTTCCTAAGGCAGCACGTTCTTCATCAGAATTCCAGTCTCTCACAGGTTTGAAGCTCTCCTTTCCTTCTTTGTTGACTTCAACCGGAGGATTCCATCCTTCAACTGTAGCAACCCAAGCTTTTTCATCCAAGGACTTGATAAAAGCTCGCATACGAGACTTCCAATAGGTGTAGTTCGATCCAGTAAGCAAAGGGGGACGAGTGACCGAAGCACCTTCTTTTGTGTTCATGATCAGCGTACTGACCTACAGGATCACATCCACTTTGAAAGAAGGTCAAAGTATTGTAGATGACGGGCTCTGATACCAAATGAAATTCAGTACGCAGTAAAGAATATAGCGAACAACGTAAAAATACACAACATGCAAGGGCACACAAGAATTGGTATCGCAGTTCGGTGCGCACACCTACATCTGCGGGGCCACGCCCAGAAAATTGAATACTTCACTAAAAAGATTGGAGAATACAAATTCTACAATTCACGCTTTAATAAGGAAGAACACTCTCATCCTTAAAAACAAACCGTGAGGGGATGATCGCAATCAACCCCGTGAAGTATTCTTGGCAAGCTCCCCTTGCCTGCAAGCTCCCCTTGCACCACCGACTTGATCAACTCCCTTGATCCTGCGTATCACAGCCGTCGGCCTCCCTCCCGGAGAATATCCTTGAACTTCTTCCACTCAAGCGTTAACCCTAGCCGCCAGAACACTCCACGCCTTAAAAGGCCACGCCCCGTAATCTTTGGTTCAATCTGCACGCCGGCAATCAAACCTAGATTCGATTCTATCTTCAGTAACAACTGCACCGTCTTCAACAAGAAAGAGATCCCGAAAGATCCGAAAGTGGCAGTTGCAAGAATATTGATTTGCCGAAAATCTCTCTTCAACCGATTCGCAAGAGATTATGCACAATCAACTATAAATCAGTTAATAACCACCATAACAGCAAGAATAGCAAGATAGAAAAAAGGCGGAATACTCAGGCTCCAGTTCCGCATACTATTGAGCACCAAAGCACCAGATATGCAAGTAAGCATATTTTGTTGAACATCCTGGTCCAACAACCTGTTCAACAAAACATCCAACATTCTCTTCTACATACGGCAGGGACATCAACCTATCCAACATTCTCCAGTGCCACATATGACAAGACGCATACAAGAATGACCACAGAATAAATCCTAACAGAAACAATATGAGAGGGTGGACTCTTAGAGGTCACATTTGAGGCCTTAGCTCGTATATTCCATTTAATACCCATTATTCACACAAGAGGAGAGAGAAATTCATGCTTGGAGTAAAACTAAAATAAATCAACAATAAATAAAACAGAAAGGATCGAAGGAATCCAGCTCTAAAGAGTAAGCCCGAAGAGAACCCATCAAAGAAGAGAGCCCAATAATACCACTCGTAGAGAAAAGCCCAAGCAGAGCCCAAGCTAGCTGTGTTCTCACATCACATTGGGTGGATCCGGTTTATTAGTTCGAGCGTAAACCAAATTACAAACCGAACCGCGCAACCTCCAAACCAGACCGCTTGGAACTCGGCCTTTTAAAAACGCCTTAAACCCCGCAAAAAAACCCCAGAGCGTAGGTTCTTCAATTTCGCCGATTTTCTCGTCGCCTCTCATTCTACTCGCGCATCGCACTCTGCATCTCTCTAGGATGGCGGTGAGTCTCTCTCTCTCGCCCCCTTTCAGATCCGTACTGTACGAACCCTATATTTTGTTTTGTATTGTTTGAAATGAGAAACCCTAATGAAACCCTATGTTTTGTGATCTCAGTTCGAATACCCTACTTGTTATATTTGTTACTTGAAGGTTTGTCTTAGCTTATGCTATTGGTTCTGCGAATCTCTTTCTCCTTTGTTTGCCGTAAGGTTCAGAATGTTAACATCTGCTTGAACTTGTAATGTTAAATTTTTATTACTCTTTGAGGTTAGAGTAGAAACCAATTGGTTAGTAAATATCTTTTCTACTGTCGGTTCGATTCATGAATCAAGTAAAAAGGTTTTGGAAATACAATTATTGTTATCTAGTTACTTGTGACCTTGTATCTAAAATGTTATGGCAACTCACATCTCAAGCAGTGAGATGTAACCGTAAAACAGCTAACAGTTTTTGTCCTCTCCGAGGATGAAGGTATTAACTTGCGTGTGAGCAGATTCCAATTCAATAAAAAGCTTGGATTTGGTTTAGGACTATAACAGCTAAAACTGACTTGTACTGCAAACCAAACAATGTTTTTCCTCTTAAGTTGTGTTAACATATTTCTAATGCACGAAAGGAGTTATTGTATGCCATATCCACATTAATTGTGGATTTTTTTTGCTCTTAGTGAACTATTCTGTAAGGGGCTTTACACGGGGTCTGGAGTCTTATTGCACTCCCCTCATATTACACTTGATCTTTGCCGGCTCTATCATCATCAGTTATGATTGTTGTACATTTTATTCGTGAACATGTTTACCTATAGCCTTGAGCCTTCTAGAACTCATACTGGGCTCCTTCTATACCCCATGCTTACAATGATTGACAATCAACCTGATCGGAATCAAAATTAGATTCAACTTACTATTTTAATATTTAAGTCTTATCTAGATTTATTATTTGAGTTTATTTGAGTCTTTTTTAGATTTAGTTATTAGAATCTTTTTAGTTTTCTTTATCTAAAGGAATTTGATTTTTTAAGAGTTCTCTTTTCTAGAAGAATTTGAGTTTTTTGAAGTTTTCTTTTCTAAAGGAATTTGAGTCTTTTAGAGTTTTCTTTTTTTTTACTATTTTAAGAAACTCTTTTATTTATTTAGAAATCTTTATTTGAGTATATTTAGAACTCTGCGTTTGAGTTAAATTAGTATTTGTTATTATATATATGACTTTGTATTTCTACTATATAATTGTGAATGAATGAATTACTGAATAAAAATTTAAAGTTGTGTAAACCTTCTTTTGCCAATTGAAATTTTTAGTGTGATAGTGAGAGGCGCGAGAATGGGCTTGGTTACCTGCATGTGAGGTTTGAAGTAAGGATCAATGTATACCTAATGTCCTATGGTATTAGACGTTTCGTTTCAGTTTCAAAGCTCATCGAAAAGAAACTATATATTGTTCTCAATTTCTGTCAGAATAGTATCGTTTCGGTCAGTTTTAGCTGAGCCTAAACGGAAGCATACAGTTTTGACCGAAACGAAAAGGAAGAAGACCACTTAGTTAATTTCATTAAATTTTAAAAGATATATGATGCAATAGAAAAATTCATGTGAACCCATAGTTAATTCTCATGGGAAAATATTATCATTCTCATGAGTGTATAATGAGGGTAATAATTCTATAAATTTTGAAGAGAAGCAGCACGAATCAACAAAAAAATTTCTACACCATCTTCTCGATGGAAATAGTCTTCGAGAAAGATAAAGAATAACTTTTCATATCTTTTCAACGTGAAAAGTTGGATCTCCGATGATCTCTACCGATAGACATTGATCTCTGATGAGTAGAGGAAGAAATGCATATATCTCCACCAGTTTGCTAAGGACAGTGAAGAGGCGGCAGTGAAATCCATAGACAGAGGTGTCGAGGGCGAGGGGATGCAATGGCAAGAGTGAGTGGGAGGCAGTGGTCACAACCCTACGTTTGCATTTTTTAAGAATTGAAGAGGAGCGATGGTTGCTCACATTTGTTTTTTAAGGAGAACTGTTGCTGTTCACCGTACATAATTTGCTCATCATATTACACTTATTTATAAGTTTGTTATTAACTTCTACCTGTTTAATTAAAGGTACGTCGAATTTGTAAACAAGTGTAATTTGTTGAGAAATGTAACACGTGTTACCGGTCATAATAATGGTTTGCTTAATATATTACACTCATTTACAAGTTTGTCAGTAACTTTTCCTTGTGTAAAATAAAGAGAATGGTAAACTTGTAAATAAAAAAATATGTTGAGCAAACTGTGTAAGGTTATTAGCAGAATCAAGGGTGAAAATTGTTCTCAAATCTCAACTAATATTACACTTATTTACAAGTTTGCCATTAATTATTTGTAGTTTGTACTAAATTTTTTTCTATTTGCACCATGGTTCTAACTTAACTAAAATCAAGGGTTTATATATCTGATATCTCTATCGTATCAGATTGTTAATTTTAATACCGAATGTCGGGTATCAAGGGATATATCGAGATACACGTCAATATCGGGTTGCTCATATCAGATTATATAAATATATAATTATAATATCATAAATACATATTTGTTTATATTACCAAAATATCATCAATACGATTACATAAAGTTACAATAATGCATTAAGTAACCGTTTTTATTAACATACTATGTACTACTACAAGGCTACAATGCAACAAAATATTAAAATTTAAAATACTGCGTGAATAGAAAATGGAATTAAAATGAATAGAAAATGGAATTAAAATATTACCAGGAAGAGTGACTTATCCCTCATTCTCGCAACATGCTCATTCTTCACTTGTCTCTTGGACATGTTTCAGCATCTTTCGCCTTTGATGAAGAACTATTATCTAAAGATGAATATGAGATCTATGAATTAGAACCTAAACCTTTCTCCTCCTTGAGCATTTGCTTCTTCCACTTCCTCTTTTCTTTTGATGATGATGAGAGCGCTTTTCTTTCTTTGAACTCTTTGAACTTTTTTCTAGCTCTTGGCATTGGATCAGCCCCCATCACATCTTTAACTTGTCGCCATGTCAACCTTTCTACAGGAAAGGACTTCATTATCATACTCATCTTCTGAAGCAGCAGAAGTATCAGCAGATTTTTGAGACATCCACTCGACCACCTTGCTCTCCGTCGTGGAATGAACAGATAGGATATCAGTGTTTCTGCTCGTAAAGCTTTCCTTCAGTTGAGCATTGATTTTGACAGTCTGTCTTTCGATTTATCGGTGCTTAGTTTATTTCTTATTTTTGTGTGAATCTGTTAATGAACATATAATAGCCAACTAGCCATCATGAGAAATGAGTATAGGATGAAAGGATGATATAAAAAGAAAATTTATTTCAGCTACCATCTCAAAAACACTCCAATTTTTTGACAACCACTTGAGCTACTCGTTAACCCTAAAATCCTCATTGCCATCTTCAAATCAGGAGCATTGCCACCATGCAAAAGCCATTAATTAACTAAAAAAATGAAAAATAAAATTCTTTTAGTTAGTTTCAATTTTAAAATATTAAAAACTAATATAATAAGAAATTAATCTTAGCATCGTAGCTATACCTGGATCAAGTGAATTTTTGGCTTGCTTTTGCGTTACGTTCCTTTCAAAAGAGACGATTCTTTTTTGATACAAAGACAACTGGAAGCTAATGTTGTCTTGCATCTTAGGTTCATGGGCATACATACTATGGGCATACATACTGAACATGTACTCTATAAATCCATCCATAAAAGCATCATCTCCATCAATAGCCTTCCGTCTTTGGTAATAAAAATAGAGGTTCAACAAATGACTCACCATATGCAAATGAGTCTTTATCTTATCATTCCATATTTTATCAATGAGCAAGGGGATCGTCATGAATTTTTTCTCATAATGCTTCAAATTGAACGCGAACTCCTTGCACATATCCAAGTCTTTATATAACCACTCCATAGATGGAGTGTCGCTATCTGTCATTTGAAGAATGCTGACGATTGGTTTAAGAATGTTCAGTGCTAGTGTAACGTTCTTCTAGAATGCACGGTTATTGATAATGGTATATATCTACAACGTACAAAGTTAATCAAAAATATCAATTAGTTAGTTAACTATAATAATATGCGAACCAAATTAGATTAGACATTTGATTTTATCCTTTTTGTTTACGCAGTCATGGAGAACTTCAATTTCTCCCAATCTGTGGAATTGACACAAGACTTCAATTTGGACTTCTTCTCTTGCAAGTTTTGTAATAATAAAAATATTGTAGCAAAGCGAGTAAAAATTGGCATAACAAGATCTCGCCTTTAATCTTCTTCCGCATCATATCAAGAACGATAGCATGAGCATGCATGGATAATGACAACTCCAGCATCAAAAATAGTATTTTGGATAGGCTTGATCTTTCTAATATCCTGTAATAAGGGATTCAATATGTGTGCATCACAAGAAGTTCAGAAAATAGATGTATGCCTTATAGCTAACAACTTCGTTGCAGCCATATCGTTAGATGCATTATTGATAATTATTTGCATGACATATTGTTATTTCAACTTTTCAATTGTTGCATTTAACAAATTATAGATATATTTACCATCATGCATATCATTAGATGTTTTCATCGAATCATTGAACATCTTCCCGCATAAGCATGAATGACAATGCTCATGATGCTCTCACTCCTCTAATCAGTCCAACAATTTGTCATAATACTACAACTATGCAGTCTACATGTCTTGAGAAAAGATTTCAATTTCTCATTCTTAGAAGCTACTTTCTTAGCAAGATACTTCCCAGCTATCTTATAAGATGTAGAATCTTTCAAATTTAGTCTATATTTACCAACTGCTTGCAATATCTGGCCAAAAGAAGAGTAATCTACCATAGAAAGTGGGGATCCTGTCTCAAAATAATCAGGCGATCCACTCGGACGTATTTTCTCTTTTGTTCTTCTTCCAATGTTTATTTAGAGTGGTTTGTAACCATTTTCCTTTATTCTTCCTCAGTTGCTCCAACTTTCTCATGCCTTGAACATTTACATGCTTGTCCATATGTCCTTTGAACTTTAGATTTCTGGGACCATAACTAGTATCATGGGAGGAATCCATTTCAACTTCATCGTCTTCAGTTACCACTTCATCTTTAAGAGCTTATATCTTTGCTTTCTTGACATATTTCAATGATTGTGTGGTTTTTAATGCCTTAATTACCTTCAACATAATCTCCTCAGGAACTTTTGTGCAAGGCGCATAATTTCCTCTCTTTCATACAAGATGTGTCTTGAAACAGCTAATATCGCCGCTCATGACATAATCCCAAAACTTATACTTCACTTTATTGGATCCCATCGTCTCACCATGATCCCAAAAATTTATTCCTGCCGTGGCGGATGATGTCTTGCTAGATGTTCCAAAAGACATTTTCGATATCTAATATTACAGAGCACAAACTTTGAAAAATTATTAAATTAAAATTTAAGGTACAAAAAATTTAAAAATTTGAAACCTGTCATAAAAAATTAAAATATATTATGGTTCATGACTGTGAATAATAATGGGATTTACATTTGCATATCATATATTCAGGAATTAAGAGAGACCGTTTCTATGTGTAGCCTAAAGGTAATATCATTGTCTCAATCTCTTTTGTCAAGAATCGGGCCTATATGGTTGTCGGTAAGGGACAATATCCAATCCATAATCTCCATGTCGTGTCAACTTGAAACTGATATAATATTCATTATCCAATAATCCAACTGTACAAGTGAATGAATGAACCCCCAACCAATTCAAGTGTTATATCTCCAATAAGGCTATAAGCCAATAACATAATCATAGATTCATAACATGATCTAAGACCTGACTACAAAGATTAATTGTAATCAATTTCATTTTATAATCATTTATGTGCGCATAAGTTCATCTCTTAATTTTCTCAGAACAATGTCATCATTGAAATAATATTTTTCAACCCAACAATATTTATGATTTTCTTAGAACAATGTCGTCATCGTAATAATATTTCTCACATCTTAAACCAACAATATTATTCTGAGAACATTGAGAACAATGTCAGCATTAACATCATCGAAATAATATTTCTCAAACTAGTAGTTTTTTCTCAAAACAATGACGTCATCGAAAAAATATTTCTCAAGTATCAATCCAACAATATTATTCTCAAACTCATCATGTCATCATGTCGATGGCCCGATATTATTCTCAAAGTCTTAAACTCATCACAGATTCATAGTTTACACTTTACACAGTGAGCACAGAATGACAAAGCACATGAGTCAGAGGATATGTGGAGAAGAAGAAGCCGTAGCAGAGCATAGAAGAAAATCTGAAGAAAAAGAAGACAAAGAAACCATGTAGGAGGAGGAGGAAGTAGTAACAACATCAGTTGCGGAGAGGAAGAAATAGAAGAAAAAAGAAGAGGCCGCCACAGCCGTGGAGAAGATCAAAGAAGAATTTATAAAGCATTAAAAATCCCAAAAATATGTAAAATGTAGAATTAAGAAGAAAAATAAGAAAAAACTTACTTTTTTGTTGAATTACATCCAATTTTCGATTATTTTGAAAGAATTGAAATATTAAAACCCTAATTTTCCGTTGGTCGAGCGAAGAGAGCGAGAGATTTTCGTCGGTCAAGCAAAGTTTGGATGCGTAATTTGGTTTTGATGAAACGCGTATGGATCGAATCGATCCAAACCTGTTTAAAAAATTTGCAACCCGCTTAAAATAGTAACGGCCCATATAGGCCGATATCGGCTCGATATATATCGGGCCGATATATTGGCCGATAAAGGTAAATATCAGGCAAGTTTTGAATTTCCTCCCTATATATAGGTACGGACCGGATTGGGTCTGATACAGATATATCGGCCGTATCAGTCGATATTTAAATTAATGATCATTAACTAATATCTATTATACAAATAAGGGATGTTTTTTCTGACTGGGACAAACCCAGTTGACAGTGTTTGTCCCATGTTGCATGGAGGGGTGTGCCACCTCATCCCCCTACATGGGGGCTGAGGTGGTGGGTGCAATTTGGGGTGAAAAGGTTGAGCCCTAAAACAAAGGCTCCTTTCATTCTCATTATTTGTAAGCTTGCCATTGTATTTTCATAAAAGCCAAATGCTCCTCCCTTTTCCACATATTTACGGGTTGCCATTATTCTTTTTTCACTTTGGTCCCTGCGTTTTTTTGCACTTTAACGCTTGTTTTTTCCCGTTTTAACCCCATGTGGTTTGTGGTGGGATCTGTGCACTTTGTCCTCCCAAACTTTTTTGTTGCAATTTAATCTCCTTTACCCCCGACGATACACACTCACCCACCCTTCTCGCTATTTTGTCCGTTTCACGCGTGCCACACATCATGTGTGTGTGTTTCCTTAGGTCGCCGTGCACTGTGTGCACTGGTTATTTCTAGTTAGCTAATATTACAGAAATAATATTCATAACAATATTAACTAATATTACTAAAATATGCTTGAGTAATATTCTTTAATAATTCTTAGTTATCAGTCAATTTTATTGTTATATGCCGATTTAAATTCGTAGTAGTTATGTTCATTGCTATTTTTATTTCATAGTTAATTAAATTAAATTATTATTGATTTTTCAATTTTAAATTTTATTATTATTGGTAATTTTATTGTTATTGATCAATATTTATTTTAAACACATATGTGGATTAGGTATCCAATATTTATTGATCAATATTTATTTTACGAGGTTGACTAGGATCCATTCGGATGGATCAAACATGCGGATCCATCCAAGTGGAATTTAAAATTAGACAATGTATATAGAAAATCCGACCGTTGGATGTGATCTAACATGTCTAAACTACCTCCAAACAAAATTTCAACTAATTTGAACATGTTTACCCATGCATCAAGTGGTTGCAAAATCAGCCGAATTTATGACTTCAAAAACATTGATTTTGCAACCACTTGATGCATGGGTAAAACATGTCCAAATCAGTTAAAATTTTGTTTGGAGGTAGTTTAGATATGTTAGATCACATCCAACAGTCGGTTTTTCCAATTAGGTTGTCCAATTTTAAATTCCACTTGGATGGATCCGCATGTTTGATCCATCCGAATGGATCCTAATGATCAATATTTATTAAATTTAGCATATTTTAGGTATCCAATGTGGGAGTCATGGGGTCTAGGTTCAATGGCTTTGGATAAATCTCAAATATTGGGGACCATTTTTGATGATATCCATTCATATGTCTAGGTAGTTTGCTGCTATTGATGCTTGTCTAAATTGATTTGTAGTTGGAAGCACATTGCTTTCGGTGAGCTTTCTGCATTCTGATATGATCCCTATCCTTTTGGGCATGCAGTAGCTTGCTGCACTAGACAACAGTCCTTGGATTCTAAATGCAATAAGCAATGAACAAGCAGAAAGGAAGGGGAAGAGTAAGAAAAGATTGCATCGATTCCTTCATTTCTCATTGTCAGAAGTCAACCCATGATACATTAAAGGGGACCTATATTTAATGATATTGATGAATCCACATATTGGTAGTTCAAATCACATTTTGTCCAAAAACTTAAGCTAATGGGTATAGACCTTATTTTATTGTAATTGATCAATATTTATTTTATTATTATTGGTAATTTTATTGTTATTGATCAATATTGGTTAAAGTTTTAGACCCACATAACCGTATAGGATTTAGATCCCATTATCTATCTTGGTTTAGCCGTCTCGATCCCACTTAAGATTCGTACCCATTTAAATTGTATTACATTTATTTAATGTATTATATATAACATGTAATATGTAGATGTATTTCTCCTGACCATTAGATTGAGATCTAATGGTCATACTTGCATACACCTTAACTAGTAATAAATTTTTGTTATATAACTTTATTTTTTTACTTCTATAACATTATTTTTTAAATAATTGTTGCATTTATGGGTATCTCGGTTATATATTTGAATAACTAGTGGTCTTTAATACAAAAACAAAAGAAAAGAAAAAAAATGCTTAATGAAATGAATAAATAAATGAGTCTGAAGGATACACACTTATGCTCCCCCGAATAAACGGAACGAATATGGTTCCATGAATTATAGACTCGCTAGCATACGTGATGGTTATGGATGTATAATTTTTAAATTGGTATGGGTCTAAAATGTGCTGAACCCGCCCTAAACCTGAACCTGCTGATTATGGTCACCCAAATAAATAGAACATGTATGGTTCCATGAATTATAGACGCGTGAGGATACGAGATGGGTATGGATATATAATTTTTAAACTGGTATGGGTCTAGAATGTGCTGGACCCGCCCCAAACCCGAACATATTGACATGCCTAGTTGGTGAAGATGCTAACGATGGTGGCACTCTACTGGTTCTCGACGGTGATCATCCTAGTTATGGAGGACGAGGTGGTGATTCTAGCAACGGTGGTGGTTACAGTGACAGAGAAGCAGCTGTGGGGGTTGCAGAGGTTGCCGTTCATTTTCATGGCTACTTGGATTGAATTTGAAAGAGATTTGAGTTTTAGATAGACTGTGATTGAGAGAGAAATGGGCAGGGATTTTGAAGATAAAAGGGCGATTGGACCTAATGATCTGCTCTTGGGTTGACCTAGAAAAACCATTCAAATAGCCAGGGCTAGCAACCATTGAGATTTAATTTCAGGGAAAGTAAAGACCCAAGTTTGCCAACTTTAGGTCCCAAAAAATATATAATAGTCAGCTACAGACCTGGTGCTAGCATGTCACAAAGTTGATCGATTTTGTTAGTATTTTTAAAATTGGTCGAAACTTGAAGTTTTTAAAGAAAATAACCTTATAAAAAATGTCCAATTCAAAAGGCAATCTAGGCACTCACTTAGGCCTTTTATGGGCAAGGCTCCCAATCAAGAAAAGATGGAAAGGATGGGTGCTAAATCAGCACTCGGTTGAAATCAGGTTCTTAATCCATGTATTAATGCACGTGATAGGGGCCCATTGCTGTCTAAGGGTGTGACGTGAAATGTTGGATCATGACTTTCAAACGCCAACTTCCTATCACTCTTATCATCTCAAGTGATTAGACTAGAAGACGATGGATCAGATGTCTGTGTTTAATAATAAGTAGAGCTTATCGATTGCTATGGGTTATCTAATGAGAAAGCAGGTAGATGTGGCAAATAGAGGTTATCTATGGCTGTAGCTTCTGCTTTTTGAGACCGACCTCTTCTCTTCTTTCATCTTTTTCTTCCCACATTCGCTTCCATTCACATTGTTGCTTCTACATCGTCTTTGCTTTTCCTATTGGTCTACACATACAAAATCTCTTCTTTCTCTGTGTCTCTTTCACACTCAAGGACACGTGTCATAAAGATGAAATGGAAGGGTTATAAGCATATGTTACTACAACATATATAATAATAGCTATTCAATTTTGATTTGCCAATGTTAAATGTTGAAATGGTTTTACTAGGTTTTTAAGACTTACGGATTTATTGCTGGCGTAGAACTTTTTTAATTTATTTATGTTGTGAAGGGAATTTAGGGAGAAATAGGTGTAAGGGGTTAAGAGCCCCCTACCCGTGTATTTATATCTTTCAATAGTGGGTTGGATACCCAATTGGCCCAATGGGCCTATTCATAACACTTCCCCTTATCCAATCAACATTGAAATAAGAGGTGGATTCTTCAGGATCCGAGTTAGGGTAACTGTCTTGTTAAAGAAAGAACAGTTAACCCATAACTTCCCCTGTTTTGGGGATGTGTCAAGGGGTGGATACTTCAGGATCCAGAGTCAACGAGGTTGCCTCGTCAAAACCTTGACTACGGAAAACCCAGTGGGAAAAAAACCTGTAGCCAAGGGAAAAGAGTACAACTCTGCAGTTGACTCCCCCTTATCTGACCAAGCTTCAGGCTTGCAGATTTCCTATGAATCTATACATCAGTCTCCTATGTATCTATGAGTTCATAGTTCTCTCATCCTGACCCAGTTTACATTTACTCACTCTCCTCATCCCAATCCCATATACAAGTTTCTCAAAGATACTAGTAGGCAGGGATTTGGTAAGCAAATCCGCCAAGTTATTACATGATTGGATCTTTTGTACCTCAATCTGCTTTTGCTTCTGAAGGTCGTGCGTCCAGAAGAACTTGGGGGAGATATGCTTCGTCTTGTCACCTTTGATGTAGCCGTCCTGTAGCTGGGCTATACATGCTGCATTGTCTTCATGGAGTGGAGTGGGTGCAAGTACGCCGGTCGTAAGGCCGGTGGAGGTGAGTATGTGCTGGATCACTGAGCGTAGCCAGAAGCATTCCTTGCTTGCTTCGAAGATCGCAAGTAGCTCTGAGTGGGTGGATGAGACGGTCGTCATGGTCTGCTTCACAGATCTCCAGGATATGGCAGTACCGCCATATGTGAACATGTATCCGGTCTGAGACTTCTCTGTGTGAGGATCGGATCTGTAACCTGCGTCAGCATAACCAACTAAACCAGTTGATGCCCCTTTCCTGTAGAATAGACCTAAGTCTATGGACCCTTGGAGGTAGCGCAGAAGATGCTTAACTCCGGCCCAGTGCCGCTGTGAAGGTGCAGCACTATATCTGGCTAGTAAGTTTACTGCAAACGCTATGTCAGGGCGAGTGCAGTTAGCCAGGTAAAGGAGTGCACCGATAGCACTTAAATAAGGCACTTCGGGGCCTAGTACTTCCTCCACCTCTTCCAGCGGCCGGAAGGGGTCTTTGTGAACATCCAATGATCTGACGACCATCGGAGTGCTGAGGGGGTGGCACTTATCCATCTGAAACTTTTTCAGTAAGTTCGATGTGTAAGTTGACTGGTGTAACAGGATCCCATCTTTAAGATGCTCTATCTGAAGGCCTAAACAGAATTTTGATTTTCCGAGGTCTTTCATCTCGAAAGTTTCTGTCAGGCTTCTAGAAATCTTTGCGATCTCTTCAGGAGATCCGATGAGGTTTAAGTCGTCTACATAGACGGCTATTATTACAAATCCTGTTGCCTTTGCTCTTATAAAGATGCAAGGACAGACTGGGTCATTTTTAAATCCTTGCTGTGCAAGGAAATCGCTCAGTCTGTTATACCACATCCTTCCAGATTGTTTTAGACCATATAATGATCTTTGCAGTTTCACTGAGTAGATGTCACGGTCTCTCTCTTTTAGTGCTGCAGGCAAAGAATAACCGTCAGGCAATCTCATATAGATGTCTCGGTCTAGGTTGCCATATAGGTATGCAGTAACCACGTCCATGAGTTGCATATCTAAACCCTCTTGTGCTGTTATGCCAATGAGGAATCGGAAGGTGATCGCGTCCATGACTGGGGAGTATGTGGCTTCAAAATCCACCCCAGGACGTTGGGTAAAACCCTGCGCTACAAGCCTTGCTTTGTAGCGTACGATCTCATTCTGTTCATTTCGTTTTCTAACAAATACCCATTTATAACCCACAGGTTTTACACCTTTTGGTGTCTGGACTATTGGTCCGAAGACCTTGCGCTTGGTGAGTGAATCCAACTCCACTCCTATTGCCGCTTTCCACTTTGGCCAATCATCTCTGCTTTGACATTCTGTCAGAGAGCGTGGTTCAATATCATCGTCGCAGTACGCGACGTTGATGGCAATATTACACGCAAATGTGTCATCTATTGTTGTGCTTTTTCTGTCCCAATACTCCCCAGTTCGTACATAGTGTATCGATACTTCATTTTCTCCCGGTTTTTCCTCTTCATGAGAGTTTGGGAGAGATGGGGTAGCAGGGCTTAAATTAGCATCCTGTGGTGGTATTTGTTTACCATTGCCAAGGGTCCTACTCTTTCGAGGGACTTGGTCCTTGGATCCCGGTGGTCGTCCTCTCTTTTTGAGGGGTCCAACCATTTCTGCTGCAGGCGGATTGCATCCATTTTGCGGTATGTCAATCCTAGCTGGAGTGTTAGCAGCAGGGACGTGTGATTTGACAATCTTCTGGTTGTCAGTAAATTTGTCCGGCAAGAGATGGACAGTGTTTTGGATGTGGAGAATCTTCAGGACCTCCTCCTCACACTGGCTTGTTGGCGGATCAAAGTGACATAAAGTTTTTGTATCCCAAGTGATACTTTCTGAAGCTTCGGGCTTCTTTGTCTGTGAGCCTAGTCTTGGAAACGATGTTTCATCGAATTCACAGTCTTCTAGACGTGCCTTAAAGACGTCCCCCGTAAGGGGTTCTAGGAATCTAATTATGGAGGGGGTGTCAAACCCAACATAAATGCCTAGGCGACGTTGTGGACCCATCTTTGTCCTTTGTGGTGGTGCTATGGGGACGTATACTGCACAACCAAATATTCTCAAGTGTGAGACAATTGGTGGGGCTCCAAGTGCTAGTTGCATTGGAGAAGATGACTGACCTCCAGAGGGTCTTAATTTTATTAAAGATGCAGCATGCAGAATTGCATGACCCCACGCATTCACTGGCATCTGGGATTGAAGTAATAATGGACGAGCGATCCATTGCAGTCTCTTAATTAGAGATTCTGCTAACCCATTTTGGGTGTGAACATGCGCTACAGGATGTTCGACTTCAATTCCCTGAGCTTGACAATAGTCTAGAAAGACTTGTGACGTAAACTCCCCCGCATTGTCCAGACGAAGTTTCTTTATCTGGTGGTCGGGGAAGTGGGCCCGTAACTTTATTATCTGAGCTAAAAGCTTAGATAGTGCTAGGTTACGGGTGGACAGTAGGCACACATGTGACCACTTAGTTGATGCGTCTATCAGGACCATAAAGTACCTGAACGGACCACTTGATGGGTGTATCGGCCCACAAATGTCTCCGTGGATTCTTTCCAGAAAGCTGGGAGACTCCACATCCACTTTCAGTGGAGAGGGTCGCGTGATCAGTTTACCCTTGTAACAGGGTGGACATGGGAATTTGCCTTTTTGAAGAATCTTCAGGTTCTTCAGGTCAATGCCCCTAGAGTTCTTTATGATGCGGTACATCATAACCGAACCAGGGTGTCCCAGTCGACTGTGCCAGAGTTGGAATTCTGGTGTCTGGGGGCACTGCAGGTGCTCCACCATGGATGTTTCTGGAGTTTGTATACTTGTTTGGTAGAGTCCCGAGGGGAGTCCCTTGAAACGTTCCACAATGGTTTTTGAACCATTTGTAAGAGCCGTTACAAGCAAGTATTCCCTTTTATCCTCCTCGACCGTCTCTAAGTGATATCCGTTTAAACGGATGTCTTTAAAACTTAGGAGGTTTCGGATGGATTTTGGGGAGTATAACGCATTTTTAAGTGTTATTTGTGTGTTGCCGGGGAGCAATATAATTGCTTCCCCTGATCCTTCGATTATATTTGCTGGCCCTGAGATTGTTCTCAGTGGGCCAGAATAACTACTTACGCTCGTGAAATAGTCTATGTTTTGAAGGATCGAGTGCGTCGATGCACTGTCCACTAGGCAGATAAGTTCCATATCTAAAAAATTGGGGAAAGACATTCAAGCAATAAATATAGATAAAAGATTCACTTTCATAAATAAATGCTAAAAAAGATATTGTTTGACATGGAAAATAGAACTAGATACGATGCATAAAAAGAAGATACATTGCTAATTTTGCATAAAAAGTGGTCCAGATCTAGAGAGTGTCGTCTCCCATGAAATCTTCAGGAGTCCATGAGGTCTCTCCCAACGCTGCGCTCTCCATCAGGTTTGTCTCAGCTCGAGGCTTGAGGCTTGCCTGGTAGAGGTCCTGGAGGTGTTTTGTTGTGCGGCAGATTCTGGACCAGTGGCCCGTCATCCCGCATTTGGAGCATTTGTCCTCCCAGTCTTTCTTGGGAGTGCCTCCTTTGTTGGGAATCCTCTTCTGCTTGTCCACGAACTTCTGGTTCTGGGGAGGAGCTGGGGGAGTGGCTTTCTTCCGCTGCTTCTGTTCTTTCCATTTCTGGAATTTTGCCTTTTTGTCCGTCTTCTTCTTCTGGGAAGACTGGAAGTGGGCCTCTGCAGGAGGTGGCAATGGAGCGGAGCCAGGAGGGCGCAGGTTGTGGGTGGCAACCAACAGGTCTCTGTTCTGTTCAGCCATGAGCAGGCATGAAAGAAGGTCAGAGTACTTTGTGAACTTCCTCTCTCTATATTGTTGCATAAGGATCATGTCCTTTTCATGGAAAGACGTAAACGTCTTTTCCAGCAACATTTTCTCCGTCACTGGTTCACCACACAACTTCAGGCGTGAGGTGATGCGGAAGAGAGCTGAGTTGTACTCCGCTACGGATTTGAAATCCTGTATGCGGAGGTGAGTCCACTCGTACTGTGCACGGGGGAGTATGACATCCCTCTGATGTCGGTACCTCTCCTCGAGTGCATCCCACAGCTCGTAAGGGTCCTCTACAGTGAGGTACTCGTCCTTTAAGGTCGAGTCTAAGTGTTTCCTGATATATATAATGGCTTTCGCCTTTAATATATCGGAAACTTCCTCTGTATGAGGTGCTTCCACTGAAGCCTCCTTGTTAGCTGGGGCAGTACTAGTTGTTGCCTTTTCAGTCTGTGTGAGACTGAAACCATGAGAGCGCAGATGGAACTTCAGGTCCAACTGCCAACTCAGGTAGTTTGACCCATCAGCCTTCAGGACTGAGAAGTCTACATTTGCGAGTCTGGCCATTTTATGATCTAGCATGTACAAAAAATAGCATGTATCAATAAGACTGAAAAGAGACAGACATCCACGCATGTAATGTAGTCATTTTCATGAATTTAAATTACTGTGGTTTTAACATACATGCTTTTTCAGGTAATGTGAATAATTAATTACTAAAAATTAACAATCACGCATGCTGTTTGATGGTTTTCATTGCGACATTAACACATGGTATTAAAGCTAATTAATCAACCACGCAGTTTAATGTAAAAACAATGAAAAACAGAAATAATGACCTTAGGCTATGGGGATCAGCCAGCCGACACCGAAAAATAAATAAAAAGTCCAGTCCGAGGTTACATCAAAAATAAAAAGCATGAAAATAAATTACAACTCGGGAACTTCAGAGAGAAGCCCCTATCTTCATTGAGCGAAACGCCTTCAGCTTCTTTTTGGTGTCCATCGGTCTTCTTTTTACAATTTCATCCTCACATACAAAGTTTCTCTCAAAAGAAAAGAAAAATTGCGGGAATTTAAAACGGTGTCGGAAACCTGGCTGATCCCTAAAAACATAGCCTAATATTTGCACATCCACGCAGATAATATTTTTGCAACATACAACCACGCAGAAAATCGAAACACAGGCATTTAAAATAATTTAAAATTGTGTGCGACGTGCAAGAAATATATATATTTTTGAAAACTTTTTGCCTTTTGATCCATAATATAATGTTTTATTTTACCGCTTTCAACCCTTTTAAAAATTTCTTTTAACTATTTTGGGCTTTTTAGGGCCAAAAATAAATAAAATAATTTCTGTGAATGGGCTAATTTTCTGGCCTTTTGGGCCATGAAAACAACCCATTAGGGTTAATATTGGGCCTCCCCCGAAAAATAGCCCGTTAGGGTTAGGGTTTCTGGAAACCCTAGGGGGGGCCCGCGGCGTGTCGCCGCGACGGCTGGCCGCGTAGGGCGCGGCCGTCGTGGCGGCGACAGGCCGCGGCTGCGGGCCGCGGCCGCCGCTGCGGCGGGCCGCGGCCTGCAGGCCGCGGCTTCAGGCCGCGGCAACTGGCCGCGGCCTGAGGCCGCGGCACAGGGCCGCGGCTTCAGGCCGCGGCAGTTGGCCGCGGCCTGAGGCCGCGGCCGCCGCGGCGTCAGGCCGCGGCGCAGGGCCGCGGCCTGAGGCCGCGGCGCTTGGCCGCGGCCTGCAGGCCGCGGCTGCAGTGCCGCGGCTTCAGGCCGCGGCTGCCGCGGCCTGAGGCCGCGGCTGCAGTCCGCGGCCTGAGGCCGCGGCTTCAGGCCGCGGCCGCCGCGGCCTGGGGCCGCGGCGTTTGTTTCCTCCGGCGGCGCGAAGGGCGCGCCGCCGTTTCGCCCTACGGGCGTACGGAAAATTTGGATCGAAGGCAGGGGGGTAAAAATCGGGGGTTTCAACAGTTTTGATCGCTAAAAAACAAGTTTTTATTGTTTTAAACATGCAGATCTTATTAAAAATGTTGAATTTAACCGAGTTTATCAACTTTTTGATCCTAAAACATGCAGATCTAGTGATAAAAAAGCACGTTTAGATCTAAAAGTTTGGATTTTTACCTACTAGATTCAACGAGGAATCTAGGCGACGGTTGGTGAAGGATGCCCTTTTCGCTCCCCGTTGAGAAGATTACGATCTTCTTTTTCTGAGCGATTTGTGGATCTCCTTTTCCGCGAGCCGCCGTCTCCTCCAACGAGCGTGATCGTGCTGATAACGTGTTGTGAAGGGAATTTAGGGAGAAATAGGTGTAAGGGGTTAAGAGCCCCCTACCCGTGTATTTATATCTTTCAATAGTGGGTTGGATACCCAATTGGCCCAATGGGCCTATTCATAACAATTTATTTTTTATTTGGACGGGGGTTGGGGGGGGATCAATAGTACAATGGTTAGGGAAACCTATGATTTTAAGACAGAGACACGAGTGTCACACTTAGACACGGATACGGGGTAGACACGGATACAGGGTATCGAACAAGACCATTATCCGGATCCCAAACACGGAGACATGGCTCTATATGTATATGTTTTACATATATGTATATATTGGGGTTAGATTCATACAAGGAAGAACTTATACTGAGTGAAATGACCCGGAAAACAATAGCTTTTGTCAAAGCAGCGTGTAACTTCATGTGGTGCATTTTTCAGGTGAATAATAGCGTATACATTTGTAAATGTCAGACATGGATGGACACGTGTCATGTCTAAGAGCATCAGACACGACAATTTTTGGTAAGGAGAAGTGTCCAACATATCATAGAGCGAAATTAATAGTAAAGTAATATCTTATCTTTGTGTAAACATTTTGATATTTCCCGAAAGAAATACATGATGTTGCGAAGTTGTGTTGATATACTTCCAATGTGCGAAGTGGGTTAGTGGATGCTCTGTTGACTTTCCTGTTCCATTGTGGAAATTTTATTTAGTCTGAGCAGCGAAATGTTCTATATGTGCCTTTACATGTGCACTGGAGCCTTCCAGCTTTCCTCATTGCTTTCGGCTCCGTCATCCATCAAGGCTCAGTTATACCGGTTATGCATTCTATTGATGAATGTGATTTCCAGATTATTAGAATCTATTTATTTGCCTATTAGCCTTCTAGCTCCCATGGTGGGCTCTCTCTGTATCACATAATCAACACTCAACACTCTCTCTGTATGCATTGTAGTGGGCTCATTTTTAATGCAAAGGACCCGTTGACTAAATACCATTTAGGCTGTAATATTTTCAATTGAAACTTGAAACTAAGCATGTTATCATAGTTTATCAAAAGAATATTATATCATTGTATCACAAGCGAATATCGAAATATATAGTAAAGAAATTAATTATAAACTACATTTATTATCTGACAAAATTACCAGTAATTTTAATCACATATTCTACCGGATAGCTTTCACATGTCATTTTGTGATGTTTGCTAGCAAACCTCACACTGGCAATGGCATATGTTCCTGCTATACCTTATTTTACTCAGGCCTGAAATTTCAGTAATTGTAACTACTCTTGTTGTCATCTGATCATAATGACACTATCCTTGAGTTGCTAAAATCGGTGAATATTTTATATCCTTTTATTTGATCCATTTGAGCTTGAGCTGAGCTTAAGGGCATTTGTCTACTGGATGAGTATCCCTCAATTGAGTCAAATCCCTGTTAACTGTATAAGTGTTGTATCAGTTGAACTTTTGGTTCCTAAAGTATCAGCCTTTAAGAGCTAGTTTGTACTACTACTATTTTAGGCAGTTGTCAATTTGGAAGTGTTTCTGGTTGATGCTTTTCACACTTGGGTATGACGGGATCAGGAACATTGGCTGGATTGTCTGACAATGGAAGCAAAGTTGATCCCTTTGAAAAATAATTCGTTAAAAACAATGCCTATGATGTATATGAACCTATTGACAAATAAAATTTTAAAGAGAGATTTAATTCCTTGGTTTGCTGAGTTTATTTTCTTTACAGAACATTTTCTTAAGGAATATCCAAGTTCACAACCTCACCATCAAATGCCTATTCTTGCCTCACGCAGGAACTTTGCAGCAATATCTTCCTGGGATCCCAGATGACTTTCCTTGTCGAGTTTTGTGTTTTTACCCTGATGATCTATAAAGACATAATTACCTATTGATATGAGCTAGAGTAAAAGCCTACCCAAACCTTTAATATAGTAAGAGCCTCCTGAAACTTTAATATATGTCACTCTCAGTGGCTCTAACATCAATATAGCCAAACAGTTCTGCATAATGTGTTATTATTCATGTCGGTGGTCTGCTGCGGCACTTCTTACGGTGTATGAGTGCAAGAAAATAGCAAGAATATTCTCTAGGTCATATCTATTATACAATTGAGGGTTGTCCAACTGGGTTTGTCCGAGTTGGCAGGTTTGTCCCAGTCACAAGTTGACTGGGACAAACCCCCTCCAAAAGAAAAAACCCCCAACCCATTGTAATTACAAGTTTGTCAATTTTGAGCTTTTTGCTTGTATTTTAACACCCTTTACCCTCCGACGATACCGACACACACTCCTACGCTTCTCACTCATTTTCGTTTGGACGCATTCGCCGAATCCTTTTCGTGGGGTTTTTTTCGCGCCATGCACTATGTGCACGGTTTATTTCTAGTAAAATGATGTTGGAGGACTTTGGATGATCAGTTAGTATTCTTTTATTGCAATTGCTTGCAAGATACCCACTTTTTTCTTTTGGTTTCTGAACTCCTTTTGATAAGACAGCTTTGAAGACATAGCTACTCAGACTGTCATCAATTATAAACATTGCTTGTGTGCAGAAGGATTGCGTGAATGAGCCAATAGCCAACTAAAGATTTCTTTGTTCTCTGCATCCCTCAATCTTGAGTCATTGCACCTAAACCCCTCTGGTTCAGTAGGAAACAGCTTATTGAATTTTGTGCTCACATGATAATCTTAATTTTAACTGGGGATGTGGACCTCACTAGAGCCCCGTATCATGGAAGTTTCTGTAGACCATCCAAAGATATGTGATTGAAACTTTTATGTCGCATTTCTGTTGGGAAGGGAATGATTAGGTGCTTCTACTTGAAAAATGTGATCATAGGCATACAACACCCGACTTCATCTGGTATGTCTATGTATTTCATCTTCCCAAACAGTTTTGTTATGACTGCAAGTGTTTCCCTTTGCATGAAGTAGATCCTCAAAACTAAATTAAGATTTTTGATTAAAAAAACGGTTATTCCAATTTTTGGGTGCACAATGCCTTGTTTATCTCAGAATGATATCTTTAAATAAATGCACCATTTTAACCCATTTCTTGAATAGCAACGCTAAGGGCGTCAATGTCAAATCAAGACTGGCAGATACTTTCAAGAGTATATGGTTGGTGTGGTGACAAGAATTTATCTCACAACTGCTGGCACTGCTCCTTCATACATTGTATAATAATGATTTCAAGCACATTTTAACTGCAGCTTCCCCGCTTGCTATGGCTTTTCAGTTGCCGTGTACCCTTCTTTCACCCACTTGTTCTTGTTTGTATTAGAAGCATGTATTTTATAATCACATGCCGCAAGTATTTCCGTAAATATGCTATTATCAAAATTTTCCAGAGATGTCCTTTGAATTTTCACAGATCTTTTTTCCCTACCATGTAATTTTCAGGCCATACCTGTTAACCCTAAACCGTTTCTGAACAACTTGACTGGAAAGTCTGTAATTGTGAAATTGAAGTGGGGAATGGAGTACAAAGGTAAGACATTGGATATGAATTTACATTTGAATGAATACTGTTATTCTTGAGGAACCACACACACACACACACACACACACACACACACACACACACACACCCCCCCCCCCCCAAAAAAAAAAAAAAAAAAAAAAAAAAAAAAAAAAAAACTCAAAACCCCGCTTCTGCGAAACTAGATATCGACATTCTTGATTCGTCAATGCTCGTCTTTGTACCAGGTTATCTTGTCTCAGTGGATTCATACATGAATTTGCAGGTAACGTTTGAAACTTCATTGAACCAAATAAGTCGATTCAACTGTGTTAAATTGTCATGCATAAAAGTAATGAATGCCATTGAGTTCTTTCATTTAATTTGTCAAATTCATTTGTGCAGCTTGCAAACACTGAGGAGTACATTGATGGGCAGTTCACAGGAAATCTTGGGGAAATTCTGATAAGGTAGCTAACTTTTAATTTTTACACGTACTGAAAACTGTTCCACTTTTGCAGAAAAGACCAAATGTCTTCGTTTCATTTTTAGAAGAGAACTTGTCACGATTTTTGTCCAGTACATTCCCAAAAATCTAATAAAGTACTTAATCATTTCATCCTCAATTGAAGCCACCTCTAACATCTTACGGATCAACTCCGTTCTTTTGGTCTCTTTCAGTAAATCATCACTCTTTCAATCTCAGTGTTATTATTTCTGCTGTGGTCAACATTTTGAGTCATGATGCGGCATCTTCCAAAAAATCTTTCTTTCATATTTATTGATATATTGTGCTCACATGATACTAAAAAAGCATGTTTTACTATTGACCCTCCCTCTTTCATTTTCCAAACAAATACTGAACTTTCTTCTCAATCCTACTGTCATAGTGCAGGCCAAATCTGTTTGTGCCCCCGCACTAAATGGAAAAACTACATACACTCTGCTTCAGTTCTCGGTTCCATCTAGCTCCCTAGTAATGTGTATTTGATCCGGGCCTCTTTTCATATGAAAGCTGCGGCAAGTATTAGTATTTTTTTAAATTTCCCCAACAAAAGAGAACCATGCTTTTCGAACAGATCTCAGGGAAGCCACCACAGGCTTGCTTGTAGATGTCAGAACAATCCTCTAGTCCACAAAAGACCATCAACTCATTAATCTTCAAGCTTCTAACATTTTTTTTTTGTTTGCTTTCTTCCAACTTGCTCTTCACACAGGTGCAACAATGTCTTGTACCTCCGAGGTGTGCCCGAGGATGAAGAGATCGAGGATGCGGATTGAAACCAAGCATGGTCCATGGCCCATGCCGTTTTCTTCTTCAGAACCTTCAGTCTCTTCCTGTAGTTGCTTCTCGCCCGATGGCAATGTTTTTTTTTTTGACCTAGGTGACTCGGGCGAAATATTTTCTTCCGTTGTTGGTATCAAATGTATTGTTGTATTTTTATGGCTTCACGAATAGCCGTCTTATTTATGCTTTTGCAGATCTTTGTTCTTATTTTGGATTGGTCTATCTGGAATCTGTCAAGCAATGGCGTTCATCTCTAAATGGTAGAAGATCAAGAAAGAAAAATTTGATTATAATGCCTGATATGTATACTGCATTATATAATAGCTCTTTTTAATTATTATCCATTATTTTTAAATAATGAAGGGCTTCTGCCCATCTCTATTTGCAACCTACTTAATTCAAGAATATATACACATCCATAGGTCGGTATATAGAAAGTGTACAATGTATGACAACACGTATACATCTATGTATAATCAATAACAATCATGTACACCTCATTTCTTAGCGCCCCTTGATCAAACTCACGGTGGATCAAACATCGAGAATTTGGAGAAAAATTAATGAAACGGAATCAGTGCTTTGGTGAAGAAATCAACAAGCTAACCAGTAGATGGCGTGTGAAGATCATGATGGGTGGAATACGCGATATATGACGTTTGCGATATACTTCTGCTAAGGTATACGACACGTGGTAGCCGAGTAGGCAATCCTAAGTCCTCCATTTCAAACACAAATTGAGGCAATAGCAGTACGATCACTCACAATGATAATGGAATCATTAACATATGGGATTGGATGCGTAAAGGTTGGCTGGTTTGATGATGCAGATTAGAACTGATTTAGAATGTGAAAGATTTCAACCCCTTTGCCCTACGTGAAAGATTTCCCCCTCATTAGGATAAAGGATATATACATTTCCACATCTTTATACGGTAGGGGTACGATGCATGACAACTAGCATAGGTGCAAAAATTAATCCTATTGAAGAGTTGTATTAACATAAATGAAGTTAGGTTTTAAAATGCAGGAGCGCATCTGGTGTAGTGGTATCATAGTACCCTCCCACGGTACTGACCAGGGTTCGATTCCCTGGATGCGCAATCCTTCTTTTTGAGGGGTTAAATCTTCTTTTAAATAATCTAATGAAACTTATGTATTCCATTTATTCAGCTAGTTATACCCTTTTACTTGTATGTTTATCTATCACATAATCTATCCGTGAGCGACAGTTGTTATAAAAAAACCTTGTCAAAATACCGTGTCTTTTTCTTCCTCCCTCCTCCTTTTAAGAACCTGGACTAATATTCAAATATATAGTCAAAATACTAAGTTACTAACACGCGGCAGTAGTTATAAAAAAATAACTATATCATTCCAATAACAAAAAATAACTATATCTGGCCATCGCCGAAGGCGGCGCTGGCGCGGGCCGCCGCTGCAGGCGGCGACACGGGCTGCCGCCGAAGCGGCAATGGCACGAGGCCGCTTTTGGCGGCGGGGAGATCCTAGGGAGGGTTCGTGCGTTCGTGGCTTCTGGCCGCGTTTCGACGAAAGGTCCCCTCAATGGTTCGAAGACTGGGGGAAGAAGATCATCAAAAATAGGATTTTTATTTTTAAAAAAACTATTTTTAGCCTTCAAATCAGCGTTTTAAGTGTAAAATTTGATTTTTAGAGATAAAAACGTCGATTTATCATTCAAAAGATTGATTTATCATGTAGATCTGAGATTAAAATTCGATCTTATACCAACCAAACAATGATCCAATTATATGCACATAAAAAGTTTAGATCTAGGGATTAAAAATTACCTCTAAATCATACCCTCCGGATTTAGCGACGTTTGGTGAAGGAAGCCCTTTCGCGTCGCGATTCGTCCGCCGGCAGAGGTTCAGCTCTCTTTGAGCGTGCTGATAACGTGTTGTAAGCTTGGCGGCTAAAGAACCCCGTAGCTCTGTATTTATAGAAGTAGGGTTACATAATGGGTGTATACCCAATAAACTAATGGGCCTACAAAAGCCCGCTCATAACAGTGACAACTATAATTAAGTCCTAAAATAACAAGTTAATTGTTATGAAGAGTATCCATCGGGGGAAACCACATACCTTTATTTATATGGGAAGTGAGGGTTCATACATGGATGAGATACAATCTATTTAATAGATACACTCTCATCCACCAACGACTCTTTATCTATTTACAACACTCCCCCTTATTCAGCCATTAATGTGAACTCTGCTCATGAATACTTCGGGATTCTGAGCATCATATGAGTATCACAAAGGGTGGATACTTCAAGATCCTGAGTTAATGGGATTTTCCTCGTTAAAACCATTGGCTATGGAAAACCCTGTGGAAAACCCATAGCTAAGGAAAAAGAGTACAAATTCCCTCTAACCCCACCTGCTCTGTACAAGCCCTTAGACTTTCAGATCTCTTAGGCGCTTTTCATCACTCCTATTTACAACATTCCGAAAGTATACACAAATTACAAATATCACCATCATTAAGCAGTTACCGAATCCAAAAACTTTGGAGAGCTGTGCTTTAATTCGTCGCATCTGATGTGGTTTCCTCAAAGTTGGAGTAAGCTTATGGCACGGTCTTCAGACTATTTGGTCAGCCCCAAATCAACAGCCTCTGATCCAGTTGTCACTGGGATGTGATGTATCACCTGCGCACCCGAACACACACTTGGTTTATTTCTGAAATGGTGAGAATTTCAGAATGATAGGATGATTTTGCCTTTATAGTTTGCTTTGCAGATCTGTAGTAAATAGCCATCCCATCGTAGGTGCCCAGTTTGTGATTTTTCAATATGGCGGTCAGACCTGTAACTTGCATCTGTATAAGCATGGAGGATAATTCTTCATAATGTCAACCCAAATCCATCGACCCTTGGAGGAAGCAAAGAAGATGCTTAACTCCGGTCCAGTGGCATTTTTTAAGTGCAACACTATATCTGACTAGTAAATTTACTGCAAACGCTATATCGGGACGCGCGCTGTTGGCCAGATATAGAAATGCTCTAATAGCACTCAAATAATAGACTTAGGACCAAGTATATCCTTCACCTCTTCCAGCGGACGGAAGGGGACTTTATGTGCATCCAAGGAGTGTACTACCATATGTGTACTTAATGGATGACATTGGTCCTTGTTGTAATTTCTACAAGACACTATGGGTGTATGAAATTTAATGTAATAGGATTTTATCTATTTAGATAAATCTATAAGCCATGACTTATTTTATTTTACTTAGGTCTTTCATATCATGTTTGATAGTCAGGCTTGAACAGATATTTTGGTTTTTTCTTCAGGAGATCCGATAAGATTTAAGTTGTTTATAACTATGATCTTAAATCCCGTTCTTTACTCTTTATAAAAATGCAAAGCCAACCCTTAGTAGGAATCCTTACTTTGTCAAGTGATTCACTTGGTTGTATAATATTTTATATTATTAATATTATTATTCAATAGAATAGACGTCCCGAAGTCTATTCAGGCATTTTAAGGAAATATGGAATTTATATTTATCAAGATACCCATATGGATATATTGTCACAATATCCAATAGCAGTGTATCCAAAATTTCATTTGCCAAATCGTAAGATATTCACAACATATTGTTGGATCCTGTGGATGGCAAATAATACTAGAAGGGGGGTTGAATAAGGTTGTTAACAATTATAAGCCTTTTAAAATTAAACAACGATCTTTCTATGTATTGCCTAAATATCAAATTGAGTTGCCTCAAATTTGAACTTTATTAACAATTATGTGCTTGTAAGAGATGAGAGTTAATAACAGCGGAAATGAGAGCGTACAAGCAACAACAATAAAAGAATAAATGAGTCAGAGTCACAACGCAAACACACGGTATTTTATCCTGGTTCGGATACGCAAGTCCCACTTGCCCACTGTATCCTACTCCAGCAACCAATCCACTAGCTCTTAACAGGAGCAAACCTTGTCTCAAACGAAGAGGACTTCGTACAACCACCTAGCTTCCCTTAATAGGAATTTTAGCAACTAATTACAACAAAACTAGGATTTCTACTATTCCCTTATAACACTGTCATAGCCTGTTTAGCCCTATACGGCGACTGATACGGTAGTTCACTACGCGCGAGTAGAGGAAGTATGATGAGTTGATAAAATGTGATATGGCGTAAATGTGGCTCATGGCAGTCTTGTAATTCCGTGAAAAGTGTAGGGGCATTTTGGTCATTTGGCCATATGGGTGGAAGTGTGTGTAGAGTGAAGGTGGGTGTGTAAAGTAGTGTCATACTTGTAAATTGTGAAGGAGTGGGTTAGTGTGAGAGGGGCTAGAGTGAAAAGGGATGGGTTTAGTGGCATGCTCGTAAATTTTTAGAAAGGTCAGGGGCAAAACGGTCTTTTTGACTAAAACTGCTGTGCGTACATACTAATGTTGTATGTGCATAAAGTAATGGCAAACTTGTAAATATTTGAAACTTGAGGGGTAGTTTGGGAGGGTATTAAAGTCATTTAAATATAGGCATGCTTATCCTAAAGGAGATTCTAGATAGAGATATTTTCTAGGAACTTTCTCCCTCCTTTAATCTTCTTTCATTTTCTTCCTCCTTCATTTTCTTCCTCTCAACTCCTCTCACCTTGGCCGAATTCTCCCTCCCGCTTTGTCAAGGTGTCCATTGGGTCGGCCTGGTCCGGCCCAGCTAGGGGTGGCAATTTTCGGCCCGGCACGATAGCCCGGCACGGGGCCGGCACGATAAGGTCGTGCCTGGGCCAACAATTTTGGCCCGAAATTCTTATCAGATCGGGCCGGCCCGGCCCGTTTCATTGTCGGGCCGGACCAGGGCCAAGCTTTTCAGACCATGGGCGGCACGACATGGCATGAAAAGCATTTGATCGCCCCACTTCAATTTGACCACACACTGATCTAAAGAAGATTTTAATAATGTGCATTCATTATGGCGTTGAGTCCAATGTCATGAATCTTATCAGATCAAGGTCCAAATATCATAAATATTAACAACTTTCCGCCAGCGCCAACTTTGATGTATTCGGATCTTGGGGGTCGATCTCAGTTTCCGAGAAGAGACAAAGAACCAACAAACATGTTACTTCATCTTGCCAAATAAATAAAAACAATGTAGGACACATCACCTTATACAACCCACTTAATCCTCTTCTTTCGTGCTCCATTTTGATGCATCTTTAAGCATATGAGACAAGTTTTTGTTTAAAAATATGATAAAATATTGTCACAATATTCAACCCTATCGGACCGGGCCGGGCGGCCCGAATTTTTATCGGACCGTGCCCGGGCCTCTCTGGAATGGCCCGAAGTCGTATCGGGCCGGGCCGGCCCAGTCCTTTAAGAAAACCGGACCAGGCCGGCACGGCCCGATAAGACTGGGCCGGCCCGAATTGCCACCCCTAGGCCCGGCCCGGGCCCGACCGGGCCTTGACCGGGCCACGGGCCGGCCCGGCCCGGTTGACCTTTTGACCCGGGCCGGGCGGCCCGGATCGGACCGGACCGGCTCCAGGGGCCAGAAGCCCTGCCCGAGGCCCGGCCAAGCCTGGGCCCGGCCCGGCCCGGCATTTTAAAAAAACTAAAAATTAAAAAAAAACAAAAAAATTTAAATAGCTCAAAAAAAACAAAAAGTATTTTGTTGAATTTTTATGCTCCACTAATATTGTGTTATTTCCAAATATACTATTTCAAAATTATGGTAATTTATTCCTTTTTGGTCAAATATAAACATATTACCATAAACATCAAGCCTTTTATGGCAAAATTGGATGCTCCCCTGATTTTGTGCTACAATTATTTCCAAATATTCTTTCAAATTTAAATATCTTTTGCCATAATTAGATGCTCTTTTAATGTAAATTTAAACACCTTTCAAATTTAAATACCATAGGGGGAGGGGGTTTTGTTCGGACCGGCCCACGGGCCGGCCCGGCCCGTCGGGCCGGCCCGGCCCGTCGGGCCGGCCCGGCCCGTCGGGCCGCCCCGGCCCGTCGGGCCGCCCCGGCCCGTCGGGCCGCCGAGGTGGCCGAAAGCCCGGCCCTGGGCGCGGGCCGGGCCGGGCCCATGGCCAGGTCAACGGCTCCAAGCCCGGGCCGGGCTGGCCCGTTGACCGGGACGGGCGGGACGGGCCCCGGGCCGGCGGGCCGTTTGGCCACCTTGACCCCTTTGCTCATTTCTTCAACACTTCAAACCCTAATTCTTTCCTCCAAGAATTTCCAAGAAAAACCCTAGCTTTCAAGAGAAAGAAAGGTGGAAAGAAGAGAAAGAGAAGAGAAGGAGAAAAGGGTTTCTTTAAGGTAGGAATTCTAACCTAGGTTGGGGATTTTTATTTAGGATTATGAGAATGATATGATGTTATTTTGATTGCTCATGACCTTGATTTCATGGATTATATGCGCAAGAGATTAAAAAGATGACATTTTTCTTGATTTTTCTTAGCTAATCACCCTCTCCTGAAATGCAGATTTTCTGTTGTGTGTTTATTCTTCAATTATGATCTTTGTGGTTTGAATTACTCTCTAAAAAATATGTATGTGTAGATCTTGAAGTCCTATCCCAAATTCATATAAAATTTGTCATATGTTGAGTTCAATAAGTAGGAGTAAAAATATAATGTTTGCAAGATGTCTGAAATTCTGTCAAGCTGTACATAGTTCAGCAAAATGAGGATAATTACCTGCACACTCTATAGATTTTGCTGATCTTAGTCTTGTTGAAAATTTAAGAATATTATCTATAAATTCCTCAGAGTGTTTATATTTTGAAATTCTGGCTCCAACATGTCTAAAATTGGATTTTAAGACAGACCCAGAATTCTGTCTGAAAAACAGTCTGAACATGTTACACCAAATAAATCACTATAAATCATTCAGACTACATTTCTGCATAAAATTTTATGGGTGAATTCAGAACCATTATATCTCCAACTTTTATTCATTGAGTTTTGGGAAATTCACAAGAAAAATTGATGAAATATGCTGATTCAGTAGCTAATTCTGCATATTTCAGCAAGCTGAACTATTTTGAATGAAGTTGAAACTTGGGTGATAGCTAGTTTTTCATGCCGATCTACATGAATGATGTTGATATCTATAATAAAGTTCATACATGATATTGCTACTAATTTTTGATGTTGTGACAATGTTCATTTTATGACGCACGCCACATGTTTGTTAAAATGCCCAAATGAATTTGAAATTGAAGAAACTTGGGGAGTAGCTATGAGAAAGTTGTGCCATGTATTACTTTATGAAATTGCATATGGCTGTTGAAGAATATGACACATGATTTATTAACTGGGATGTCTCGATCTGCTCTAAGGCGGGTGAGCATCCTAGTATGTGGATGTGGGAAGTTGGGGTATTATTGAACCATAAGGGACTGGACTGAGAAGTTGGGGAAAGAGATATGTGATATGCGATACTTATTTCCCACTCGCCTTTACCGGGAGTGGAGGGGACATACAGAGATTGTGTTATTATGTGGAGAGCCTCACTCCTGCCAGGGACGTGGGAGCTGAGAGGCCAGACGTACAGTGCCCGTGTCCACTACGTCGTGTGCTATATTCACCCCAAATTTGGGGTGAGGTCCAGGCCCTTATCTTTAGGTGATACCCAGGCTTCCAAAGAGTCACTAACATCTACTAACTAATGAACTTCATATGTGTTGTGTTTGCATACTTGTGTGTTGTACTTTTCACTTTGGTTGCTTGTACTCCCATTGCCTTTACACTTATAACCCTAAATGATTTTCCACTACCCTAGTTAGTGTAATGCCCTACAAGATACTGCACAAGTACTAGAGGGGGGGGGGGGGGGTGAATAGTACTTTAAAAATAACAAGGAGTATAATTCCAAATTAAAGTGCAAACAACTACCAAATCAATTTGCGGAAGCTTAAATTGAATGACAACAACAAAATTAACAATGCTAACAAAAGATGTAACTGGGTTCGGATCCACCCAAGTCTCCCCGACTTGTTCCCGGTGATCCTACGTCCCAACCACCCGGATCCCCTCCGGATACTTAGGTTAGAAACCATAACCCAAGATTTCCACTATGAATATCTTGTGAAAAACCTTCACAAGATCAAATCATACATGCAATGGCAATAGTGAATCCCACAACCCGGGATCACAACCTTCTCTCACAACCGAGAGAATCACAAAGCAATATTAAAGAGTTTAATATGAAATAAACAATCTTACCACAAAATCCTATACCTTGAGTTTTTCTTACCCAAATGGTGAAATGAAGGATTTGAGGAAGATGAAGTCACCAAGACCTAGCACCAAGGAAATGACCAGCAATGGGTGCCTAGGGATGATTTGGAGACTTGAATCAAGCTTAGCTTGAAGAGCTCACCAAGAACAAGCTTCTCTCAAGATGGATTCTAGATCTAGAATGTGAGAGAATGGGTTTCTTGTGAGGAAGAGAGCTTTAGAAAAGAGTGAGAATGGCTATCTCTTTTGATCTCAATGAATCTCTTAATGGCAGCTCTAACCTAGAGAGAAATGACCTAGGTTCGTATTTATAGGGTCCCATAAAAACGAGTTAGGTTAAATCCCAACGGATAGAAAATCTGAGGCAACTAGTCGGTCAAAGAACAACCACTGACCGACTAGTTCATCAACTAGTCGGTCAGTCAAACAGCATGGACCGACTAAGTGAGGAACTGAGATTAAAGAGAAATTCAGACCTAGAAATCTAGTCGGTCCAAGAAGACATTCTGCCGACTAGTTTCACAACTAGTCGGTCAGTCAGTGAACGTAGACCGACTAAGAGGCAAAATGAAATAGTCTGAATGCAACTTGACTTAGTCGGTCCAAGAACAAAAGTTGATCGACTAAATTGTCAACTAGTCGGTCACCAAACGTTCTTAGACCGACTAACGATAAACAGTAGCTTAGGAGAAATTTAGTATGAACAGTAAGTCACAACTAGTCGGTCAAAGAAGCATCACTGACCGACTAGTTCACAAACTAGTCGGTCGGTGACTCAACGTAGACCGACTAACTGTAAACAGTACTGAACAAGAAATTAAGGAATCAAACTAGTCGGTCCAAGAAGCATTGCCGACCGACTAGATCAGCATCTAGTCGGTCAGTACATGTTCTTGTACCAACTAACATGCACAATAAAGTCCGAATCGAAGCGCGATGCTTCGAGGAAGTTAGAATGAACTTGTGCAAGAATCCTAGAGCTACGAAATGAGCGTAATGAAGATAGAAACGTAAGATATACTCAAGGCTTAACATTCTATATATCGAAGCTAAAAGACTATAAATAAAACCTTAAAGAACGGTTTTCGAGAGCTTTGATTAAATCTTCATGACTTCCAAAACGGTCCAAGAGCTTCAACGAAGCTTTAGGCAATGAATACGAGCTTTGGGAAGTCTTGAGATGTCGCTTTGAATGTTCTCGTGAAATTGGCGACGATCTCCAATACTGCGCTCACAGATAGTTAGTTCATGAATTATTTATGTTTGCTCAACATCCAAAACCAAATCCGGGGAGTCCAATATTCAACATTCTCCCCCTTTTAGGTGATGACAAACCAACATAAATAATAATAAAAAATAATGATTCAAATGTAAAATACTTACTCCCCCTGCATTGATGACACGTTAATTCCAAAATGAATATATATGAATTGCATCAAGCAGACGAGTAAGATAAATGAAGAGAATCGATTTTTGAAATATCGGATTTTGAAAATCCTTATATATATCTTAACTCCCCCTGAATCTAACATATCAAATTAGATTCATGAAAATTGAGTTAATTTTTCATTTGACCTATTTATTATCATTATCTCTCCCCCTTTGGCATTATCCCAAAAATGGGGCGCATACAACGCCAACAACTAGGAAATGGAAAATCCAACATCGGGAGTCGTAGACAATAACGATGGACTTAATTGACACCAAGGGAAAAAGTGTTGAAATCAAATCAATGTGTGCCAAATTGTCCATTATCAAAAAGCGATAATTAAAATCATCAAAAATATCAAATATTTATTCATTCATTGAATAATGAAACATACTCTCCAATATTCAATATTCTTGGTTAAATTTGTGCATGGAAAACAATTCTATATAATTATAGAAAATTAATCTATTTAACCAAGTTTTTAAGCGTCGCGTGACGAAATCACATTTCATATACATTTTCGAATATTAAAATGTGCACGACGAATAAAAGACAAAGAGAACGACGATGAATATATATATAGAAACATCATGAGTACATCCAAAAAGATATCACATCGAATACATGAAGTACATCATATGAAGTGCGATACATCATCTATATAAACATAAAAAAAATACAACATCATCATCAACATCATTAAAGTATATCAAAATACATCAACACAACACCGACATCCAGAAAGCACAAAAAATACATCAAAACAACTCTCAAACCCCATCCTAGCCCAAAATACTCTCAATAAGATATATCATCCAAAGAGTAGTGGAGAGTCCTCGAAACTGACGATCACGAGGAGGTGGCTGGATCTGCAGTCTCCGTGGGTCCAGTCGACGGAGTGGACTCAGGCTCTGCAGGGAGGAGAGGAGTGTCAACAGACGGGATCGTCGGGGCAGGTGTGGAGATATCAATGACAGGCTCAACAACTGGGATCTCAACAGCAGCATGGGTCTCAACAGAAGCAGCAGCAGGGGTCTCAACAGAAGTGGTGTCAACAGCAGCATGAGATACATGAGCAGGCTCGTCAGCAGGAGTAGCAGCAGGCTCAGAAGTCTGAACTACTGGTGCAGAAGTCTCTGGGGCACCGGAAGTGGTGCCATCTCCAGGAGCAGATGTGGTAGCAGCAGCAGCAGCAGCAGTGGCCTCATCGCCACGAGCCAAGGAAGTGATAAGCTCGTCAATATCCTCATCGTCCATCTCCTCGTCCTCAGAAACTGGAGGAGGAAGCTGAATGCCCATCATACTTGCCATACGGCAAACTACCTCCTCGGTACGAGCCAAGCAAGACTCGTGCCGACGAAGTATCCGTACGACATCATCTAATGTGGCAAGAGGAGTGGGGGCTGCAGCAGCCGAGGGAGTAGCCTGGGAAGTAGATGTGGTCGACCTCTGCACGTGACGAAGCGCCGCTAGAGATTTCTTAACGGCCGTCGCGTTCAGAGGGGGACCCAAGGGATGCTCATCGTCAGGAGGGAGAGGAACTCGGAAATGACGGAATACGAGGGTCAACAGACACGGGTATGGAATATACGCAGATTTATTGGTCTTGCGTATACACTCGAAAGAGTCCATCTTATCGAGTATCACGCGAGCCCAATTAATCTCGCACCCCAAGAAAAGAGCGTAGATCAATTTCAAGAACGGCTGGGATGGAAGTGAAGATGATCCATACTTAGGGAGAAGGCATGACTTCAAGATCAGGTTAAGGACCCACGCATTCGGCTTGAAAGATTTCGATGGAACACCAATGAATGCGGAGGGGATAACCTGGAAGATATCTGAAAGAACGGATTGATCCAAGGAAGAAATATCATCGACGGAAATGTCCGAAGGAAGGAGACCACACGACGAGCAGCCAAGAATATCCCCCAAGATTTCTGCCGTGAGAACTATAAGAGTTCCCAAGACAGTAGTCTCGATGGAGTGACTGGCATCGTACTGGCCTCGAACACGATTGGCATAGAACAATTTCACTAGGCGAGGATATGGTTTGGGATTGGCCTTAGGGTCGTATCGTAGGTAGTCCAATAGGCCACTATAGGAGAGGAGGTCAGCTAAGCCAAGGAAATCAGAAAACTGGACATAGTGCTCCAATAGCATCGGGCAGTTTTCAATACGGTTGTAGGCCGCGAGACACAAAGGGTCGTCGCGACACAACGATATGTCAACACCCCCCACTGGCATTGGGCCCTTTCCCTTTGGCTGGCGAGTCCTAGAATGGAGTGAAGGTGTAGGTTCCCTATGGACATGCTCATCCTCAGGTATAAACTCAGTATCGGAATCAGAAGGAGTAGAGGGCGTGTGAAGTATGGGCTTTCTAGACTTGGATTGTTTTCCTGGTTTAACGGTCGCCGTCCTCTGCTTCTTCAGAGGAGGCGAAGACGGGGAAGCTTGGGTAGATTTAGCACGGCGCTTGGGCTTAGGCGGATTCCTAGGGTTGGAAGGCCATACGGTCATGGGGGATGCCCCAGAGGAAGTGATAGGAATCCTCGTCTTTGCCATGATCGTGGCATGACGAGTACAACCAAACGTCGGGATAGGTTCAAATACCCTAGCACAAACCCTAGAAGCCCTACAACAAGCTCTAATAGAGTAAAATAAAAATCCGAAACCCTTGAACCAAATCGAGCTAGATGAGATCTAAATCAAACCCTAGAGAAGGAATCGACCTAGGAGGAGGGGGGGCGACGGCGGCGGACGGCGGGGATGGCCGGAGATCTGGCCGGAGTCGACGGGAATAGGGTCGGAAGTCGAAGGGGCTCGGAGGGGTTTTGGGAAAATTTCGAGCTGGAGATGATAACAACCGACTAAAGTGAGCTTTAGTCGAATGAAAAGAGATATAAGTCGGTCGGGGAAGCCAAAAGACAAGTTTGCCCTAACACACTTAGTCGGTCACAGTTCAAGCACTGACCGACTAGATTACGATCGAGTCGGTCGGTCAATGAGCTTGAACCGACTAAGTCGAAACAGAGGCAAACAGGAAATTTTAGGGCTAGAATTAGTCGGTCGCAGTATACTTACTGACCGACTAGTTTTCAATCTAGTCGGTCGGTAAGTGTACTAAGACCGACTAAAAGAAGTCAATGATAGGAGATAGTTAAAAGCTTGAACTAGTCGGTCTGAGTTCACTAGCTGACCGACTAGATGAGCATCTAGTCGGTTGACTAATGAACTGAAACCGACTAGAAGAGTCCAAAAATTGATAAATGAGTTTTCTTTAAAAACCACTTGGATGAAACATCTTAACTCTCTCATTAGTCATCTAATTTACCCCATAAAACGTCGAAATCTTAAATACGACATTCAAATAAGAATTTGAGCAATAAATTCGAACAAATCACATAAAATTCCCAAAAATTCAATAAATCGAGCATGAACGAAATATCGCGAAATATAATAGCATGCAAGACAATTGAATGAACTATGAATCCTATATCTCGGATTCACCCATAATCCCCAATTCTCGACGCAACCGCACAAAGGAGTCCTCCTTTAACGGTTTCGTGAAAATATCGGCGATTTGCTTTTGGGTTTCAACGTACACTAATATGATGTCCTTTTTAGCAACATGATCATCTAAGAAATGATGTCGGACATCTATGTGTTTAGATCGGGAATGGTGCACCGGATTCTTTGAAAGACAAATAGCACTTTGGTTATCCACCATGATAGGGCTAGTATCACAATGAATACCAAAATCCTTCAATGTGTGTCTCATCCAAAGAACCTGGGCACAAGCGGCACCGGCGGCAATGTATTCCGCCTCGTTGGTTGAAAGTGATACCGAATTTTGCTTCTTGGAAAACCAAGAGACAAGAGAATTTCCTAGAAAATGGCAAGTGCCACTAGTACTTTTCCTGTTGGATTTGCATCCCGCATAATCAGCGTCACTATATGAGACTAACTCATATGTGCTAGATTTCGGATAAAGTAATCCAAAATCTAAAGTGTAACTTAGATAGCGAAAAATACGTTTAACCGCTACTAAGTGAGAATCCTTAGGTTGAGACTGATAACGAGCACATATACAAACGACAAACATAATATCGGGCCTACTTGCGGTAAGATAAAGTAAACTACCTATCATACCTCGATATAGACGAATGTCTACATCTTTTCCGCCCGTATCTTTATCAAGATGCGTTGTAGTGCTCATAGGAGTCTTTTTCCAGGAGGCATTCTCCATTCCAAATCGCTTTAGCAACTCCACCGTGTACTTCGTTTGGTGGATGAAGATTGCATCGTTCAATTGGCGAATTTGGAGACCTAAGAAATATTTGAGTTCGCCCATGTGGCTCATCTCAAATTGTTCCTTCATAACATTAGAAAACTCTTCGCAAAGAGTGAAGTTAGTAGCACCGAAAATGATATCATCAACATAAATTTGAACTAATAAAATATCATTATTCGCATGCTTAATAAAAAGTGTAGAATCGGCTTCGCCTATTTTAAAATTCAAATCCAAAAGAAAATTCTTTAGGCGATCATACCAAGCTCGAGGAGCTTGTCTCAAACCATAAAGAGCTTTCTTTAGTTTAAAAACATGATTTGGAAATTTTTCATTTATGAAGCCCGGAGGTTGAGAAACGTAAACTTCCTCAACGACATCTCCGTTTAAAAATGCACTTTTAACATCCATTTGAAATAATTTAAAATTTTTATGGCATACAAAAGACAATAGTAATCTAATTGATTCTAATCTAGCTACCGGAGCGAAGGATTCTTCGAAATCGATACCTTCCTCTTGTCGATAGCCTTGAGCTACTAACCGAGCTTTGTTCCGGACGACGACTTGGTTTTCGTCGGTTTTGTTCTTGAAGATCCACTTTGTCCCTATGACGGTGTGGTTCTTCGATGGCAAAGGAACAAGTTCCCATACCTCATTCCTCTCGAATTGAATGAGTTCCTCCTCCATGGCAAGGATCCAAGCACTATCTTCGCACGCTTCAACTATATTCTTTGGCTCTATCGATGAGGCAAAGGCACAATTGGTGAAGTGGTGGACTTGCGATCTCGTCTTGACTCTATCTTGAATATTGCCAATAACTTGCTCATGGGGATGGTCGCGAACGGTATGAAGCCGCTTGGGAATACCTTGATCACTAGGCACATCCTCAACAACTTCATTTGTTGGGTTAGTATCAATAGAATCAATTGAATCAATAGACTTAGAATTATCAAAAGAATCACATAAAACATCCATAGAGTCATCATCATTTGAAATTCTAGGAGTAGTAAAATTCTCATTAAAAGAGACATGAAGTGATTCCTCGATCGTAGAGGATCTTTTGTTGTATATCCGGTAGGCTTTGCTACGTGAGGAATACCCAACAAATATCCCCTCATCCGATCTTGGATCAAACTTGTCCAAATTATCATATGTGTTTTTAATAAAACATTTTGCGCCGAAAACACGCAAATGTTTAACTTGAGGCAATCTACCAAACAACAATTCATAGCAAGTTTGTTTGGTGCCGGGCCTCAAAAGTACTCTATTAAACACATAACAAGCGGTGTGTACCGCTTCCGCCCAAAATTGATAACCAAGTTGACTATCTTCGAGCATAGTACGAGCACACTCCACAAGCGTTCTATTCTTCCTCTCAACAACACCATTTTGAGGAGGTGCGCGAGGGAAAGAAAACGTGTGAGTAATTCCAAGATCATCACAAAAATTTGAGAAAGACTCATTCTCAAATTCACCCCCATGATCACTACGAATAGTGACAATGGTGGTTCCGATGAGATTTTGTACTTTCTTCACAAATATTGTGAAGTTTTCAAAAGCTTCATTTTTATTACTTAAGAAAAATACCCATGTAAATCTTGAATAATCATCGACGATGACAAGTCCATATCTTGCATTTCCTAAGGAAGCAACTCTAGTAGGCCCAAATAAATCTAGATGTAATAGCTCTAGTGGCCGTTTCGTAGAAATGCTTTTCTTAGGTTTAAATGAAGATTTAGGAAGCTTGCCACGTTGACAAGAATCACAAAAACTTTTCTTTTCAAAAACAAGCTTCAGAAAACCTTTAATGGAATTTAACTTTGAAAGCTTATAAAGTGCTCCAAAGTTCACATGTCCAAAGCGTCGATGCCATAAGTGTTGTTCACTTGTGTTGGCAACGAGACATTGTTCATATGACTTAGGAAGATCCAAAATATAAATATCTTTATGGCGTGTGCCGGAAAATAATAACTTATTATTATCATTTGAAATATGGCACAATCCTTTCGCAAAGCTAACTTTGTAACCTTTGTCACAAAGTTGGCTAATTGAAATAAGATTATGATTTAAACCATTAACTAAATAAACATCACTAATTAAGAGTTTAGAAGGGTTACCCACTTTACCAACACCGACGATGGTTCCGCTCTCGTTGCCTCCAAATACGACGCGATTTCCATTTGCAATGGGAACCACTCCGGAGAGCAATTGAGCGTCACCCGTCATGTGTTTGGAGCACCCGCTATCGAGTATCCAATTCCCTTTGGAGCTAAATTTAAATTTGTTGCTCCTTTTCTTTTTCTTTTCCTTGAGTACCTAAAGATAGAAAATTTCATATCATGGTACCCAAGGTCATTGGGTCCTCAAAGGTTAGACCTTTGGAAGCCAAGTCCAATTGGACTTAGACTTCCCCACATAATTTCTACTATGCACAACATCCGAAAAATAAGCATTCATATACACTTGTTTTTCATCCATGCTTGTGTCCTTTGGGCTCCAAATAGTGAAGATCTTCCGAGCCCTCATCGTATTGGGTGCATGCATGCGACGTTGATTTCTACGTGATGCATGTTGTGGATAGGCATATGGAACATGATGGAATGGTGCACGACGAGAATTATTCATATGATGAGGTGGGTGTACATATGCGTGTGTGGGAACACGTGCGTGAGGGTGTCTCACATGGTGTGCACATGCCCGAGAATGTGTTGCATAAAAATCATCATATGTGTGAATCGATGGAGTAGGACGTGTGTTCCTACGTGGCATGGTATTGGTGTACATATAAGCATGCCCCTTCTTTGGAGGTCCACCCAAAGTGGGTTTCTTTCCGAAAGAGGGTGTGGACGAGGTGGAAGCACCATTGGTAGATGAACTACCAATAGAGTGTTTGCTCCCACTCGTTGAGGCTTCGGAAGTTGGCCTAACAAAAGTAGTGACCGACTTGGATGAATTTCCCATCATATACCCCAAGCCAATGTGGTGTTTGGCCGGAAGTAAATCTTTTAGGATATTATCCAAATGGCCCTTACCCTTATTGAATTCATTGATTCGGCCTAATGTGTTCTCATATTTCTCGGTGAGAGAACGCAAAGAAGTATCCAAAGTGGATATTTGCGATGTGAGCACATAAACACGAGATTTAAGACTTTCATTCTCAATACTCAAAGTCGAGTTTTGAGAAGTCAAATCCTCTATCCTATGTTCTTCCGTATCCTCAATGCTAACATATTCAAGTTTAGATTTGAGATTAACAATCTCATTTCTTAACTCTTCAACAACGGTGTCGTTGTTGGTGATGATAGTCTTAGGCGAGGTTTGAATGCTAGCTAGGTCATCTTTTACTTTAGTATATCTATTTACTAACTTAGTGTATTTAGACCATAGTTGAGAGTTAGCATTCCTAAGATCATCCATAGTTACCTCATCGCCCTCGTTGTTACTATCATCGGAAGAGGAAGATCCTTGATCATGCTCCTCTCTTGCCATGAAGCACATGTGCGCTTGCTCCACTTTCTCATCGTCCGACTCTCCGCTTGAGGAATCCTCGGAGTCGGTGAATGTTGTTCCGACAAGTCCCTTTTTGTATCCCTTTTTATACTTCTTCGACTTGTCGAACTTCGGCGCCTTCCACTTCTCCTTTTGCTTGTTTTGAGGACAATCCGCTTTGATGTGTCCTGGCTTATTGCATTTAAAGCACAAAGGTGGAGAGGCGTTAGTAGAAGTAAATTTAGATTTTTGTTTGAAGTTACCCTTTCGGAAGAAGCGATTGAACTTCTTTGCCATGAGTGCAATGGATTCCATGTCCATTTCTTCTTCCGAGTCCTCATCATCGGTAGAGGTGGATGAAGCCGCCTTGAATGCAATCGCCTTTTTCTTAGGCGCGTCTTGGTTCAAATAGGACTTCATCTTCTCTTGTAACTTCACCTTGCTATCTTTGTGTACCTCGTATGACATCAAAGTACCCATCAATTGAACTACGGTATACTTATTCATGTCATTACCTTCCTCGATGGCGAAGGTACGTTTCTCCCAAGAAGAAGGAAGTCCTTCGATAATCTTCGAACACTTCTCCTTTTGGGTGTAAGTTTTGCCGAGAGCTTCCAACTCGTTCATTATGTCGATGAAGCGAGCATAATATCCTTCATCTTTTCTCCATGTTCCATATGAAATAATTCGTAATCTCTATTGACTACAACGAGTTTAGAATCTCTTACCCGACTCGTTCCTTCATGCAAAATGAGGAGCGAATTCCAAATTTGATATGCACTCTTACATGTGCATATCTTATTAAAATCTTCGGGTTCCAATGCGTATTGTAACGCATTCATTGCTTTGGCATTTGCAATCTCCGCGGCGACCTCCGCGGTAGTCCACTTGTCGAAATCCTCTTCGGCAGGCACAATGTACTCCGACATGGTAATTCTCCACAAGGAAGCGCTCCGAAGGAACGTTTCCATCCGGCATTTCCAATATCCATAATTGACACCGTTGAAGAATGGAGGCCTTGTTGAGGAATGTCCTTCCATGACCGAAGACGCTCCTTCACGGTTCTTGAAGGTGCCATAGTCTGAAGGTGGACGCACGGTTTTGTTGTCGTTGGCAGACATAGCTAAGTATCTGGCTCTGATACCAAATGTAATGCCCTACAAGCTACTGCACAAGTACTAGAGGGGGGTGAATAGTACTTTAAAAATAACAAGGAGTATAATTCCAAATTAAAGTGCAAACAACTACCAAATCAATTTGCGGAAGCTTAAATTGAATGACAACAATAAAATTAACAATGCTAACAAAAGATGTAACTGGGTTCGGATCCACCCAAGTCTCCCCGACTTGTTCCCGGTGATCCTACGTCCCAACCACCCGGATCCCCTCCGGATACTTAGGTTAGAAACCCTAACCCAAGATTTCCACTATGAATATCTTGTGAAAAATCTTCACAAGATCAAATCATACATGCAATGGCAATAGTGAATCCCACAACCCGGGATCACAACCTTCTCTCACAACCGAGAGAATCACAAAGCAATATTAAAGAGTTTAATATGAAATAAACAATCTTACCACAAAATCCTATACCTTGAGTTTTTCTTACCCAAATGGTGAAATGAAGGATTTGAGGAAGATGAAGTCACCAAGACCTAGCACCAAGGAAATGACCAGCAATGGGTGCCTAGGGATGATTTGGAGACTTGAATCAAGCTATAGCTTGAAGAGCTCACCAAGAACAAGCTTCTCTCAAGATGGATTCTAGATCTAGAATGTGAGAGAATGGGTTTCTTGTGAGGAAGAGAGCTTTAGAAAAGAGTGAGAATGGCTATCTCTTTTGATCTCAATGAATCTCTTAATGGCAGCTCTAACCTAGAGAGAAATGACCTAGGTTCGTATTTATAGGGTCCCATAAAAACGAGTTAGGTTAAATCCCAACGGATAGAAAATCTGAGGCAACTAGTCGGTCAAAGACAACCACTGACCGACTAGTTCATCAACTAGTCGGTCAGTCAAACAGCATGGACCGACTAAGTGAGGAACTGAGATTAAAGAGAAATTCAGACCTAGAAATCTAGTCGGTCCAAGAAGACATTCTGACCGACTAGTTTCACAACTAGTCGGTCAGTCAGTGAACGTAGACCGACTAAGAGGCAAAATGAAATAGTCTGAATGCAACTTGACTTAGTCGGTCCAAGAACAAAAGTTGACCGACTAAATTGTCAACTAGTCGGTCACCAAACGTTCTTAGACCGACTAACGATAAACAATAGCTTAGGAGAAATTTAGTATGAACAGTAAGTCACAACTAGTCGGTCAAAGAAGCATCACTGACCGACTAGTTCACAAACTAGTCGGTCGGTGAGTCAACGTAGACCGACTAACTGTAAACAGTACTGAACAAGAAATTAAGAAATCAAACTAGTCGGTCTAAGAAGCATTGCCGACCGACTAGATCAACATCTAGTCGGTCAGTACATGTTCTTGTACCAACTAACATGCACAATAAAGTCCGAATCGAAGCGCGATGCTTCGAGGAAGTTAGAATGAACTTGTGCAAGAATCCTAGAGCTACGAAATGAGCGTAATGAAGATAGAAACGTAAGATATACTCAAGGCTTAACATTCTATATATCGAAGCTAAAAGACTATAAATAAAACCTTAAAGAACGGTCTTCGAGAGCTTCGATTAAATCTTCATGACTTCCAAAACGGTCCAAGAGCTTCAACGAAGCTTTAGGCAATGAATACGAGCTTTGGGAAGTCTTGAGATGTCGCTTTGAATGTTCTCGTGAAATTGGCGACGATCTCCAATACTGCGCTCACAGATAGTTAGTTCATGAATTATTTATGTTTGCTCATCATCCAAAACCAAATCCGGGGAGTCCAATATTCAACAGTTAGTTTCCTACTGGGTACGTTTGACGTGCTCATTTTACTTTTCAGGTCTTGGGCAGAAGACACCGGAGCAGAATCTCCCTCAGGAGATTACCCAGTCGTGAATTGTCACCCTGGGGACACTACTCTTTTGGGCTGTGCTTTGTAGTATGGGTTGGGTTGAGCAGTGAGGGAGTGTCTTTTGTAGCTGTGGTATGTGTTAGTAGCTTGTGGTAGTTCTCATGTATATCCAAGGTAGTTTCACTTTGTACTAGATGCTGGTGTGTAGTATGCTCTTTGGTTATGTAGTTCTGTGGGTATGTACTTTCTGTGATGGCAGTATGTGTTGCTTCTTTCTTTTGCAAATATGTGATGTATGATCCCAGCATTCCCAGTGTCCTGCTATTGTGTTTCTCTATTCATGCTTGGTGTAATACCACGACTTGTCAAGCTCCATCCTCCCTTCCCATGGTTTGCGTTGCCTTACAAAGTATTTGTGGGAATGGGGCGTGACAGGTTTAGTGGTGGCCCATGCAGGTCCTCTCATACTGCGATATGTGAAAGGGTGATACATCCAATACACTTTAATGCCATCACATATGGTACTTATTCCACTTGTGATGTACTCTTTCTCTGCAGAATGGACAGTGGAAACGGGATATCTTCGTCAAAGATGGAGCACGCTGAGCCCTCTTTGATGGAGAAGATTTTGCTTGGTTTCCAAGCGAGTCTGGGTCAGCAGGCTGAGATGCTCGCCAAGATGCATGGTCAGAAGACCCCAGGCTTCAAGCAGTTCCTTGGCAATGAAGCCGAGGACTTTTTCTGGCAAGGAGACATCATTGGAGGTTGATGAGTGGTTTCGACGCATATAGGATGACCTCACAGCTGTTGGATTTCCACTGGAGAGTTGGGTTGATGCAGTAAAAAGGCAGCTGACACACCAGGCTCGAGATTGGTGGGATGCCCAGGAGCGGAACCTGACAGGTCTTATCACTTGGAAGACTTTTAAGGAGCATTTTGAGTCCAAGTTCCTCCCAGAGACTGCAAAGGATGAGCTCAGACAGCATTTTGAGCAGTTGACTCAGGGCCGACGGAGTGTGGATGAGTATGACGCCGAGTTTTCTTTACTGAGCAAGTTTGCCCCGGACATTGTTGCGACTGATGCCACCCGAGCTCGACGCTTCCGTATGGGACTGGATCCGGAGTATGGGGGCGATGTCTACACAGAAACTGGCCACACAGGAGGATGTGCTCTAGGCAGCAAGACTATATGAAATCCATTTACGGAGCATAGGGAAAATGCCTAAAGGCGACAAACGACCCTCAGGATCACAGAAGGCATTATCTCGGCCAGTGTAGACGGCCCAGTTCAAGAGGCCAGAAGCCCCGGCAGTGGCACAGAGACGTCTGAGATTTCAATTCTGTGGCAAGCCTGGTCATGATCAGAAGGAGTGCAAGACTTGGGCTAGACAGTGCTTTGCTTGTGGTGGCCGAGGACACATTAGCAGGTTCTGCCCGTAGCAGGATGCCTACCCGGCCCCAGTAGCATCTGTGACTTCTAGACCGATGCAGCAGCAAGCTCTTCCAGTGGTCTGCAACGGCTTTCCCTTCCAGCGTCAGCTGGACCAGGCATACTAGCCCATAGAGGACCGTCCTTGCCTCCTCAGCGGCAGGCCTACAAGAAGACAAACTCTGCTCCAAAGTCCCATGCTTTCACAATGACAGCAGTAGAGGCAGAAAACTCAGGCCAGGTTATCACTGGTATGGTTCTAGCCCTCTCCTTACTTTATATTTTATCACTTGTTGCTTAGTTATGTTGGACGTTGGCTTGATTTCCACTGTTGACTTCTTGGTATGGTTAAAGTATCATCTTTTCCTGCTTTGGCACTTTTTGATTCTGGGGCTTCACACTGTTTTCTGTCCTAATAATTTGTGGACAAAAATGCAGTACCAGTTGACTCCTTCAGTGTTAGTTGGAATAATCACACAGGGAATGGTGTGATCAGGAGCACTTTAGGACTCCGCTGTTGTCCAGTGGAAATTTGTGGTCGAGAGTTATATGCTGACTTCCTCGTGATTGAGATGCCCACCTTTGAAGCGATGTTTGGGATGGACTGGTTAGCGATGTTTTGTGCCACTATTGATAGCAAATTAAGGAGGGTAGTCTTCCAGATTCCCGATCATCCAGAGTTTGAGTTCAGAAGTGGTAGTTGCACCTAGAACCTGTAAGATTCAGAGCAACACCAGTGGAAGCAGAAGTGTTGGCGATGGCCATGGAGGCGGAGCCAGTTTTACCCAGGGTTGTGCGAGACTTTCCTGATGTCTTCACCGATGACATTTATGGACGTCCTCCTGATCGATCATTAGAGTTCACCATTGATTTGGTACCAGGCACACAGCCCATTGCGAAGGCTCCTTATCGGATGGCACCACGTGAGTTGATTGAGCTTCGTAATCAGTTAAAAGATTTATCAGACCGAGGGCTGATACAGCCAAGCTGTCAACTTGGGGAGCACCAGTGCTTTTGGTAAATAAGAAGGATGGGTCCCGGAGGATGTGTATTGATTACAGGGAATTGAACAAGGTGACAATAAAGGACAAGTGATCGGCGCCCCGTTTACGGTATGGGCGCGGTGTCGTTTTACCGCAAGTGCACGGTTAGTGTAGGGTGCGGGTTTATCGAACACAGGGAGGTGGATGGCTTGAGTGACTACTAGCCTCGCCTAGGTTGTGTGCTAGCTACGCGGATAATGTGGGTGAAGTGTAGAAATAAAGAGAAAGAAATGAAAATGACACAAAATGAATCCCCGCTAACACGGGCTAGAGCACTCATGACACTTGGCATTTGACTTGACCCAGGGTGAGACATTGCCCCAAAAGGTGGTACCTAGCGTCCATGGCCCGATATTCCAGTCGGTGCCAAGCACGCTAGGCCTACCCGGTTCCGGACGGTGGGCATTCCCATGTCCATTAACACCTTCCGCAACCGGGAGCATTAAGGCCACAATGATATCTCCCAACATTTCGTCCAAGCCGTTCCCACGCGCGAGGACTCGATGTCAACGCTAGGGGCGTGAGCTATGGCTAGGGAGTCAACCGCCAAGTTTATTCCCCCTTGGCCCGACGGTCAGATGCGGTCTTTCTCCCGCCAATGACAATGAAACGCCCCCGCGTAACCCTAATGGCCAAATAGGTCAAATGTGATTTCTAGCAATACATCAAAGCGGATCTTGACAGGACAAGCACTGGACCCCAATCCCCAACACATCTAGTGTGTTGCCATACGAATTGGACCCAGATTGCTAGAAATCCCCATTGACGCATTTCATCGAACATGTGCCATGCAACCAAGTCTAATGCAAATTTCCAAGCATCAATCCTACCCTAACCCGTATTAGGGTTCATCAAAACTACTCAATGGTGAATAACATATAAACAAACAGCACAAAAGACATATAAACTTTCACCATCAAGCAAAATAAACACAATACAAACAATGGAGAAAAAGAGAGAAAAATACTTATCTTGAGTTGAATCGTCAATCCAATACAAGATTTATTGCAATATAAAAGCTAATCTAACCTAATCTAAACTTACAAGAAAAAGGGGCAAAAAGCCCTAGAAAAACTGAGGAAGAAGTGCCCCAAGTCGTCCCCCAACTTCTATTTATAAACCCCCCAAAAAACCTTAACAGTTCGGGTCCAGAACTGTCAAAAAAGGCCCACCCGATCGGGTGGAAACTCACCCGATCGGGTGGAATAAACAGAGAGCTCAGATACGCAGAAACAGATCTCACCCGGTCGGTTGACAAGTCAACCGATCGGTTGAAGTGAAATTCCAGACTGCAGCCAGTTTCAGCACATAGCTGCGCTTAGAAAATTCCAGAAAAATCTAGAAAAATCGGATTTGGGCATGCGACCTATCGTTGGAAAGCTAACGACGATGCCGACGCTAAAAAAATAAGAGATCACCCAAAATCCTTCTGGAATGATAGCAGATCTTCAATGAATGAGCAGTGGTGCGTGAAAGCGGAAGAAAAGGCCACCCGATCGGTTGAAACATCAACCGATCGGGTGAGCCGCTTGTTGCTTTGGCCGTCGGGCTTCGGGAGCTTCAACCGGTCGCTGAGGAGAACGGGTGGCATGACCGGGTCGTCGTTTGGGAAACTTCAGCTTCAGATGAACCGATCGGGTGAGATATCACCCGATCGGTTGGAATTAAGCTCCAACTTCCCGAGAACTTTGTTGGGATGAACCGGTCGGCGAACCGGTCGGTTGACTTTGCACTTTGCTCCAACTTCAGTCCGGGTCGTGCACGCGTGCATCACCCGATCGGTTGGCTGTGTCCAACCGATCGGGTGGGGGCTGAAAAGTGGCAATCTTGGTCGTTTGACCCCCTGGATCACGCGTGACCCCTCCCGTTGCTCCGGGGACTCATGATATCATCGTTTTATGTCCCAAATGCTGTAAGTTCCTGCAAAACACGGAAAACACGGAAAAGTGAAAGAAAACAAGAAAACACGTGAACACGAATAAAAGACGGCGGTAAAATACGGAGAAACACGGAAGAAAACGCGCGTAAATATATGAAATATAAACGCACGTCAACAAGTACCCACTTCCTCGCATTGATGACCTCTTTGATCAGCTTAGTGGATCCCGAGTCTACTCAAAGTTGGACTTGTGGAGTGGTTATCATCAGATTAAGGTTCGGGGGTCTGATGTTCTGAAGACAGACTTTCGAATCCGTTATGGAGATGATGAGTTCCTAGTGATGCCCTTCGGTGTGACTAATTCTCCAGCTACTTTCATGAGGTCAATGAATCAGGTATTCTTTGACTATTTGGACAAGTTCGTAGTGGTCTTTATTGATGATATCCTGATATATTCCAAGGATGAGGAAGAGCATGCAGAGCACTTGAGGATTGTTCTAGAGACTTTGAGGCATCATCAGTTATATGCCAAATATAATAAGTGCCAGTTTTGGTTGTCTAAAGTGGCTTTTCTGGCGCACATAGTTTCGGGAGATGGCATATCAGTTGATCTAGAAAAGGTGGTTGCAGTGGAAAAATGGCATGTTCCCAGATCAGTTTCAGACATTCGGAGCTTCTTGGGATTGGCTGGCTATTACAGGAAGTTCATCAAGGATTTCTCCTAGATTGCGGCACCACTTACTCACTTAACTAAAAAGGATGTTGCTTATATCTGGTCTGAGGAATGTCAGCATGCATTTGAGGAGCTGAAGAGAAGGTTGACTACTGTGCCAGTTTTGACGATTCCAGACCGTTCTGGAGGATTTGAGATTTACTGTGATGCTTCTGGTAAAGGGCTTGGATGTGTCCTACATCAGCATGGATGTGTGGTACCTTATGCCTCGAGACTTTTGAAGGTGCATGAGCTAAACTATCCTACACATGACTTGGAGCTGGCAGCCGTGATTTTTGCCTTAAAGCTGTGGAGACACTTTTTGCTAGGGGAGCATGTCAAGGTGTACACCGACCACCAGAGTTTGAAGTATGTGTTCACCCAGAAGGAACTCAACATGAGACAACGTCGGTGGCTTGAGCTAATGATGAAATACGATCCCGATCTCCAATAGCACCCTGGAAAGGTGAATGTGGTCCCGGATGCACTCAGTAGATATCTAGCTGTGATGATGTTGACCTCTCAGCCTCAGCTCCAGTGGGCCCTGCGACAGATGGAGATAGAGGTCGTTCTTTCAGGCATCAGAGCAGCCATGTTGAACTTGCAGGTCCAATACGATCTAGTGGACTGGATCAAAGCCACACAGTCTGGAGATAAAAATCTAAAGAGGATCCGAGAACAGGTAGAGGCCGGACTTCGGACCGACTTCCACATTCACGAAGATGGCTCTCTTAGATTTGGGACTCGGCTATGTGTGCCAGCTGGTGCTATTCGAGAGGAATCGCTTAAGGAGGCCCATAGTTCCCCCCCTATTCAATTCATCCAGGAGGGACAAAGATGTACCATGACCTACGACAACATTACTGGTGGCATGTGATGAAGCGCAGTATGGCCAGAAGTGTGGCCTCGTGTTTGGTCTGTCAGCAGGTGAAGGCAGAACACCAAAGAGTTGCAGGTTTGTTGCAGCCTCTCCCCATTCCTGAATGGAAATGGCAACATGTGACGATGGATTTTGTGACTGGGTTACCTCGCACACCCAAGGGAAATGATGCAATATGGGTAGTCGTTGACCGCTTGACCAAATCTGCACATTTCATCCCCTTTCGAGTTGGACAGTTAACTGAGCATTTAGCTTGACGATACATGGAGGTAAAACCCTTCGACACCCTTACATTTTCTATATTTAGTAGTGCGAGGTGTTTGACATAATATTTGTTGCAGGAGATTGTGAGGCTTCATGGAGTTCCTATTTGTATAATCTCTGATCGGGACACCAGATTCACCTCACATTTTTGGAGAAGTTTACAGTCTAGTTTGGGGACTCATCTCAAGTTTAGTACCACGTATCATCCCCAGACAGATGGGCAGTCCGAGCGAGTTATTCAGATCCTCGAGGACATGTTGAGGGCGTGTATGCTGGACTTTAAGGGATCCTGGGAAGATCACTTGCACTTGGTGGAGTTTGTTTACAACAATAGTTATCAAGCACGCATTGGAATGGCACCGTTTGCTGCTCTATATAGAAGGAAGTGCAGATCGCCTCTAAGCTGGACGATGTTGGGGACCGTGAACTCTTAGGACCTGACTTGGTGGTGGAAGCAATCGATGTAGTTCGGATAGTCAAGGAGAATCTTCGTATCGCTCAGGATCACTATAAGCATTGGGCAGATATAACGAGGCATCCATTGGAGTTTCAGCCAGGTGATTATGTGTTCTTGAAGATCTCACCGACACGTGACACGATTCGATTTGGTAGACGAGGGAAGTTGAGCCCGAGATCATTGGTCCCTTCGAGATCTTGGCTCGTGTTGGTGAGGTTGCCTATCGACTTGCTTTACCTCCATCCCTTGAAGGCGTCCATGATATGTTCCACGTATCTCAGCTTCGGAAATATGTGAGAGACCCTAGTCACCTCGTGGACTTCTCAGAGATTGAAGTCCACCTGGGAGCGCGAGGACGAGATGAGAGACAGATACCCTCACCTGTTTATGTAAGTATCTTATCCCTGTATCAACGTCTCTTTTGATAATCTTGGATGCTAAATTTTGTGGGATCCGTGGTGTAGGGTATTATATAGAGAAGCTCTTGAAATTAGAAGTATTTTTCCTCTTAGATTAGAACCCTGACATTTCGACAAGTTCGAGGACGAACTTTAGTTTAAGGAGGGTAGGGTGTCATAGCCTGTTTAGCCCTATACGACGACTGATACGGTAGTTCACTACGCGAGAGTAGAGGGAGTATAATGAGTTGATAAGATGTGATATGGCGTAAATGTGGCTCGTGACAGTCGTGTAATTCCGTGAAAAGTGTAGGGGCATTTTGGTCATTTGGCCATATGGGTGGAAGTGTGTGTAGAGTGAAGGTGGCTATGTAAAGTAGTGTCATACTTGTAAATTATGAAGGAGTGGGTTAGTGTGAGAGGGGCTAGTGTGAAAAGGGATGGGTTTAGTGGCATGCTCGTAAATTTTTAGAAAGGTCAGGGGCAAAACAGTCTTTTTGACTAAAACTGCTGTGCGTTCATACTAATGTTGTATGTGCATAAAGTAATGACAAACTTGTAAATATTTGAAACTTGAGGGGTATTTTGGGAGGGTATTAAAGTCATTTAACTATAGGCATGCTTATCCTAAAGGAGATTCTAGAGAGTGATATTTTCTAGGAACTTTCTCCCTCCTTCTTTAATCTCCTTCATTTTCTTCCTCCTTCATTTTCTTCCTCTCCACTCCTCTCACCTTGGCCGAATTCTCCCTCCCCCTTTGCTCATTTCTTCAACACTTCAAACCCTAATTCTTGCCTCCAAAAATTTCCAAGAAAAACCCTAGCTTTCAAGAGAAAGAAAGGTGGAAAGAAGAGAAAGAGAAGAGAAGGAGAAAAGGGTTTCTTTGAGGTAGGAATTCTAACCTAGGTTGGGGATTTTTATTTAGGATTATGAGAATGATATGATGTTATTTTGATTGCTCATGATCTTGATTTCATGGATTATATGTGCAAGAGATTAAAAAGATGACATTTTTCTTGATTTTTCTTAGCTAATCACCCTCCCCTGAAATCCAGATTTTCTGTTGTGTATTTATTCTTCAATTATGATCTCTGTGGTTTGAATTACTCTTGAAAAAAATATGTAAGTGTAGATCTTGAAGTCCTACCCCAAATTCATAAAAAATTTGTCATATGTTGAGTTCAATAACTAGGAGTAAAAATTCAATATTGGTAAGATGTCTGAAATTCTGTCAAGCTGTACACAGTTCAGCTATTTTGTTTGAAAAATAATCTAAACATGTTACACCAAATAAATCACTATAAATCACTCAGGCCATATTTCTGCATGAAATTTTATGGGTGAATCCAGGACCATTAAATATCCAACTTTCATGCAGTGAGTTTTGCCAAATTCACAAGATAAATTGATGAAATATGCTGATTTAGTAGCTAATTCTGCACATTTCAGCAAGCTGAACTATTTTGAATGAAGTTGAAACTAGGGTGATAGCTAGTTTTCCATACTGATCTACATGAATGATGTTGATATCTATAAGAAAGTTCATACATGATATTGCTACTAATTTTTGATGTTGTGACAATGTTCATTTTATGACGCACGCCACATGTTTGTTAAAATGCCCAAATGAATTTGAAATTGAAGAAACTTGGGGATTAGCTATGAGAAAGTTGTGCCATGTATTACTTTATGAAATTGCATATGACTGTTGAAGAATATGACACATGATTTATTAACTGGGATGTCTCGATCTGCTCTAAGGAGGGTGAGCATCCTAATATGGGGATGTGGGAAGTTAGGGTATTACTGAACCATAAGGGACTGGACTGAGAAGTTGGGGAAAGAGATATGTGATATACAATACTTATTTCCCACTCGCCTTTACCCAGAGTGAAGGGGACATACAGAGGTTGTGTTATTATGTGGAGAGCCTCACTTCTACCAGGGACGGGGGAGCTGAGAGGCCCGGTGTACAGTGCCCGTGTCCACTGCGCCGTGTGCTATATTAACCCCAAATTTGGGGTGAGGTCCAGGCCCTTATCTTTAGGTGATACATAGGCTTACAAAGAGTCACTAACATCTGCTAACTAATGAACTTCATATGTGTTGTGTTTGCATACTTGTGTGTTGTACTTTTCACTTTGGTTGCTTGTACTCCCATTGCCTTTACACTCATAACCCTAAATTATTTTCCACTACCCTAGTTAGTTTTCTTCTGGGCACGTTTGACGTGCTCATTTTACTTTTCAGGTCTTGGGCAGACGACGCCGGAGCAGAATCTCCCTCAGGATATTACCCAGTCGTGAGTTGTCACCCTGGGGACACTACTCTTTTGGACTGTGCTTTATAGTGTGGGTTGGGTTGAGCAATGAGGGAGTGTCTTTTGTAGATGTGGTATGTGTTAGTAGCTTGTGGTAATTCTCATGTATATCTAAGGTAGTTTCACTTTGTACTGGATGCTAGTGTGTAGTATGCTCTTTGGTTATGTAGTTCTGTGGGTATGTACTTTCTGTGATGGTAGTATGTGTTGCTTCTTTCTTTTGCAAATATGTGATGTATGATCCCAGCATTCCCAGTGTCCTACTATTGTGTTTCTCTATTCACGCTTGGTGTAATACCACGGCTTGTCAAGCTCCATCCTCCCTTCCCATGGTTTGCGTTGCCTTACAAAGTATTCGTGGGAATGGGGTGTGACAAGTTTAGTGGTGGCCCATGCAGGTCCGCTCATACTGCGATATGCGAAAGGGTGATACATCCAATACACTTTAATGCCATCACATATGGTACTAATTCCAGTTGTGATGTACTCTTTCTCTACAGAATGGACAGTGGAAACGGGATATCTTCGTCAGAGATGGAGCACGCTGAGCCCTCTTTGATGGAGAAGATTTTGCTTGGTTTCCAGGCGAGTCTGGGTCAGCAGGCTGAGATGCTCGCCAAGATGCAGTATAAAGAAAAGGCTAAAAAGATTACTGAAAGTAGATCTTAAAAAAGATTAGAACTCAGATTAAAAACAGTAGCCTTTGAACTTTGAATCACAAAGAATGGCGAGAGAGCTTTTGAGCAATGTAGAGAGTTTTTCAATAAGAATAATTATTTATAAAACATCTGAAAACCTCTTCTATTTATAGGCAAATAGAAGCTTGAATTCTGCTCAAAATCAACATAAAATCAGCTCTCAAAGTCAACTCCAACAGCTAGCTAACCGCTAGCAAAAATCAAGGCAGATTTTCAAATCTAGCCTTAGTTGACCCAGATAGTCGGCTATAATTATATATAGTCGGATATTATTTTGACAGAGAGTTTTTACAAAATCCATGGCCAAAATTGTCGGCTATCAATCAAAATAGTCGGCTATTTTTAGATACTTCATAATATATACTTAAAAATATTTCCAAAATAATTTTCAAAAAATATATTTATGGAATATACTTAGTAATGTAATTTAAAAACATTTTAAGAGGATTTTAGATTGTGTGTGAGTGTAACCTACTATGGCTTTCACATTCTATGAAATTACTCACACAACTACATCTTTAGCTCCTTATTTTCATCGTTGATCTTGAGCTAACTCCTCTTGTTCTTAGACCTTCATTTACTTCATGATCCAAGATCATCATATACTTCAATTTGTAGAATTTTTGATCGTAGCTTTAAATCTTTCGATTTGCGTCACAATGGCTCCAATTATTATATCTATACACACTTGAAATGAGATTGTTAGTCCTTATATCACTTGTGCACATCATCAAAACCTGTCACTCACCGCTTCCCATTATACTTAGGAGCGAGGATGCGAGCGGGTCTGAATGGGCTGAAGCGGTGAAGCTCAAACCTAATTAGCGTCTGTGAATAAAACCATACGCAGGAACATGCATGCATTCAGAAACAACAGAAATAACTATGAAACTAAAGCCAACATCCAGAAGGAAGTTCACAAAAGTAATAAGGGCCTCAGGCATGGCCAAGCAACAGCAGAGTACTACAAAGAGGGTACACACCCTACAAATTACAGTAAAAGAAGCAGCTGGTAAAGCTCAGCAACTAGTTCTCAAAGGGTAGAAATTCTGGATCAGTGTACTCCTGGTCTAGTGGGTCAGTCTCCTCAAGCAGCTCGTCCTTAATGTAACCTTCTCGTGTCCAGACATACATTCCAAACAACATAGAAATGTATGTCAGGAAGGGTGTTGGCGAGCAATAATGTGAATAGGACTTTTGGCAAGGTTTTCAAAAGAACAATTTTCCATGGCAGTTAAAGCATTACGAATAATTGAACAATTTTAATTTCTAAGCAGTGAGAACAAAAGTTATATTAGCATGGTAGTTCTATTATAAGTGAAAATGTCACGCCCCATTCTCACAAATACCTGATATGGCACTCCATACCATAGGAGAAAGGGAGGATGAAGCCTGATAAGCCGCAGTATTACACCAAGCGTGCAGAGAAAAACACACAATAAGCAGGCCACTGCGAATGCTGGGATCACATATCACATATATTCATATAAAAAGAAAGCAACGCATTCAGCCATCACCAAAGTACATCAGCCACAGATATACATAACTAAAGAGAGAACTACACACCAGTATCAAATACAAAGTTAAACGGACTCCGGTACATAAGAAAAGTACTACAAGCCACCAACACACTCCACAGCTGCAAAAGATAACTCTCTCACCACTCGACCCAACTCACACTACAAAACATAGCCTAAAAAGAGTGGCGTCCCCCAAGTCAAAAACTCACGTCTGAGAAATCTCCTGAGGGAGATTCTGCTCTGGTGTCACCGGCTCAAGACCTGAAAAGTAAAATGAGCACGTCAAACGTGCCCAGTAGGGAACTAACTAGGGTAGGGAAAATCATTTCGGGTTATGAGTGTAAAGGCAATATGAGTACACACAACCAAAGTAAAGAGTACAACCCACAAGTGTGCACAACAACAACACATATATGGTTCATTAGTTAGTTGATGTTAGTGATATTTTTGGAAGCCTGTGTATCACCTAAAGATAAGGGCCTGGACTTCACCCCAAGTTTGGAGTGAACATAGCACACGACGCAGTGGACACGGGCACTGTACGCCGGGCCTCTCAGCTCACCCGTCCCTGGCAGGAGTGAGGCTCTCTACATAATAACAAAACCTCCGTATGTCCCCTCCACTCCCGGTAAAGGCGAGTGAGAAATAAATATCATATATCACATATCTCTTTCCCCAACTTCTCAGTCCATCCCCTTATAGTTAAGTTATACCCAAACTTTCCACCATCCCAATACTAGGATGTTCACCCGCCTTAGAGCAGATCGAGACATCCCAGTTAACATGTCATATGTTATAATATTCAATGGCCATACACAAGTTTACAAATGTAATACGTGTCACAACAATTCGATGGCCATTTTCCAAGTTCTTCGATTTCACATTCATTTGGGCATTTTAACAAGCATATAGCAGTCGCCATACAAACGAAGAGTGCCACACCATCAATTTTAGTAACAAATCTCATAATTAAACTTCTTAAAGATATCAACAACATTCAAGCATGTTAAAATGAAGAATTTAACAACAATCACAATTTTAGCTTCACCCAAAAATAGTTCAACTTGTTGAAAGTTGCAGGAACAACTGCAAAGTCATCACATTTAATCAATTTCTCCAATGAATTTGACAAAACTCACTGAATGCAAGTTGGAGATATAATAGTCCTGGGTTCACCCATACAATTTCATACATAAATATGAAGTATATGATTTATAGTGAATTATTCAGTAAGATGTGTCAAATCTGTTCTTCAGATAGATTTCTGGATCTGTATTAAAATCCAATTTTAAGCATGATGTAGCCAGAATTACGACATATAAGTACTCTGATGAACTTTTAGAAAAACTTCTTAAGTTTCCAACAAGACCAAGATCAGCAAAATCCATAGAGTGTGCAGGTAATAGTCCTCATTTTGCTAGACTGTATACAGCTTGACAGAATTTCAGACATCTTGTAAACAATGAATTTTTACTCATACTTATTGAACTCAACATATGACAAATTTTATATGAAGTTGGGGTAGGACTTCAAGATCTACAGTTACATATTCTTTTCAGAAAGTGATGCCAACTACAGAAATCATAATTGATGTATAAACTCACATACATAATTTTGTTTTTCAGGAGAGGGTGAATTGCTAGGAAAAACAAGGAAAAATTTGATCTTTTGGGTCTATTACTCATACAAAACATGAAAACAATATCATAAACATTATAAATACCATCATAACATACTCATAGCTCTAAATAAAAATCCATAACCCTAGGATAGAATCCTACCTCAATGAAGTCTCTTTCTCCTTCTCGTCTCTTTCTCTTCTCTCCACCTTTCTTTCTCTTGAAAGCTAGGGTTTTTCTTGGAAATTTTTGGAAGCAAAATTAGGGTTTTGGAGTGTTGTTGGAGGGAAAAAGGGGAGAGGAATTTTGTTCATGGCTTAAGGGAGGAAGAGGGAGAGATAAGGATGAAAAAGAAAAGAAAAAGAAAGCTAAAGAAGAGTTTAGAAATCTCCTACAAAATATCTATCTCTAGAATTCTCTTAGGATAAGCATGCACAAGCCAAAATGCTTTAATACCCTTCCAAAATACCCCTCAAGTTTCAAGTATTTACAAGTTTGCCATTACTTTATGCACATCCAACATTAATATGTACGAACAACAGTTTTAGGCCAAAAGACCGTTTTACCCCTGGCCTTTCTAAAAATTTACGAGCATGCCACTAAACCCCATCCCTTTTCACACTAGCCCCTCTCTCACTAACCCACTCCTTCAAAATTACAAGTATGACATTACTTTACACACCCACCTTTACTCTATACACACTTCCACCCATATGGCCAAATGACCAAAATGCCCATACACTCTTCACGAATTTACACGACTGCCACCAGCCACATACACGCCATATCATCCCTCATCAACTCATTATACTCCCTCTATTCGCATGTAGAGGGCTACCGTATCAGTCGCCGTATAGGACTAAACAAGCCATGACATCCTACCCTCCGTAAACTAAAGTTCGTCCTCGAACTTTCGAAGTCCAAGGGTTCTATTCTAAGAAGAAAATACTTCTAATTCTCAGGGCCCCTCTACATTTTACCCTACACCACTGTCTCTACAAAATTTTGCACTCAAGATTAACAAAAGAGACATTGATATATGGATAAGATACTTAAATAAATAGGTGAGGGTATCTGTCTCTCATCTCGTCCTCGCGCTCCCAGGTGGACTCACCAGGAGATTCTTGCTGCCACATAACTCTTACTAGATTAATGGCCTTCTTCTTCAGTATCTTCTGTCTCCGATCCAGGATGGCCATTGGTTACTGTTCGTAAGTCAGGTCTGGGCGCACTTCAATCTCTGAGAAGTCCACGAGGTGACTAGGATCTCCAACATATTTCCGAAGCTGAGATACGTGGAACACATCATAGACGCCTTCAAGGGATGGAGGTAAGGCAAGGCGATAGGCAACTTCACCAACACGAGCCAAGATCTCGAAAGGACCAATGAATCTCGAGCTTAACTTCCCTCGTCTACCAAATCGAATCGTGCCACATGTCGGGGAGATCTTCAAGAATACATAATCATCTGGCTGAAATTCCAATGGACTCCTCTTTGTATCTGCCCAATGTTTATAGCGATCCTGAGCGATAAGGAGATTCTCCCTGACTGTCCGAACCACATCGATCGCTTCCACCACCAAATCGGGTCCTAAGACTTCACGGTCCCCAACATCGTCCCAGCTTAGAGGCGATCTGCACTTCCTTTCATACAGAGCAGCAAACGGTGCCATTCCAATGCTTTCCTGATAACTATTGTTGTAAGCCAACTCCACCAGGTGCAAGTGATCTTTTCAGGATCCTTTAAAGTCCAGCATGCAAGCTCTCAACATGTCTTCAAGAATCTAAATAACTCGCTCGGACTGCCCATCCGTCTGAGGATGATATGCGGTACTAAATTTGAGATGAGTCCCCAAACTAGACTGCCGACTTCTCCAAAAATGTGAGGTGAATCTGGTATCCCGATTAGAGATAATACAAACAGGAACTCCATGAAGCCTCACGATCTCCTCCATGTATCTTCGAGCTAAATGCTCGGTAGACTGTCGAACCCGGAAGGGAATGAAATTTGCAGACTTGGTCAAGCGATCAACGACTACCCAAATTGCGTCATTTCCCTTGGGTGTGCGGGGTAGCCCAGTTACAAAATCCATCGTCACATGTTGCCATTTCCATTCAGGAATAGGGAGAGGCTGCAACAGATGTGCAAATCTTTGGTGTTCGGCCTTCACCTGCTAACATACCAAACACGAGGCCACACTTCTGGCTATACTGCGCTTCATCCCATGCCACTAATAATGCTGTCGCAGGTCGCGGTACATCTTTGTCCCTCCTAGATGAATTGAATATGAAAAACTATGGGCCTCCTTTAGCAATTCCTCTCGAATAGCACCAGCTGGCACACATAGCCAAGTCCCAAATCTAAGAGAGCCATCTTCGTGAATGTGGAAGTCAGTCCGAAGTCCGGCCTCTACCTGTTCTCGGATCCTCTCTAGCTTTTTATCTCCTGACTGTGCAACCTTGATCTAGTCCACTAAATCGGACTGGACCTGCAATCTCAACATAATTGCTTTAACACTTGGAAGTACAAACTCTATCTCCATCTGTCGCAGGGCCCACTGGAGCTGGGGCTGAGAGGTCAACATCATCACAGCTGGATATCTACTGAGTGGATCAGGTACCACGTTCACCTTCCTATGATGATACTGGAGATCGATATCATATTCTGCCATTAGCTCAAACCACCGACGCTGTCTCATATTGAGCTCCTTTTGAGTGAACACATACTTCAAACTCTTGTGGTCGGTGTACACCTTGATATGCTCCCCTAGCAAAAAGTGTCTCCACAGCTTTAAAGCAAAAATCACGGCTGCTAGCTCCAAGTCATGTGTGTGGTAGTTTAGCTCATGCACCTTCAGAAGTCTAGAGGCATAAGCTACAACACGACCATGCTGATGTAGGACACGTCCAAGCCCTTTACCGGAAGCATCACAAAAGATCTCAAATCCTCCAGAACGAGCTGGAATCGTCAAAACTGGCGCAGTAGTCAACCTTCTCTTCAACTCCTCAAATGCATGCTGACACTCGTCAGACCAAACATAAGCAACATCCTTCTTAGTTAAGTGGGTAAGTGGTGCCGTAATCTTGGAGAAATCCTTGATGAACTTCCTGTAATAGCCAGCCAATCCCAAGAAACTCCGAATCTCTGAAACCGTCTTGGGAACAGGACATTTCTCCACTGCAGCCACCTTTTCTGGATCAACTGATATGCCATCTCGTGAAACTATGTGCCCCAGAAAAGCCACTTTAGACAGCCAAAACTGGCACTTACTATACTTGGCATATAACTGATGCTGCCTCAAAGTCTCTAGAACAATCCTCAGATGCTCTGCATGCTCTTCCTCATCCTTGGAATATATCAGGATATCATCAATAAAGACTACCACGAACTTGTCCAAATAGTCAAAGAATACCTGATTCATTAATCTCATGAAAGTAGCTGGAGCATTGGTCACGCCGAAGGGCATCACCAGGAACTCATAATGTCCATAACGAGTTCGAAAAGCTGTCTTCGGAACATCAGACCCCCGAACCCTAATCTGATGATAATCGCTCCGTAAGTCCAACTTTGAGTAGACTCGGGATCCACCAAGCTGATCAAAGAGGTCATCAATGCAAGGAAGTGGGTACTTGTCCTTTATTGTCACCTTGTTCAATTCCCTGTCATCAATACACATCCTCCGGGACCCATCTTTCTTATTTACCAAAAGCACTGGTGCTCCCCAAGGTGACACGCTTGGCTGTATCAGCCCTCGGTCTGATAAATCTTTTAACTGATTACGAAGCTCAGCCAACTCAGGTGGTGCCATCCGATAAGGAGCCTTCGCAATAGGTTGCGTGCCTGGTATCAAATCAATGGTGAACTCCAATGATCGATCAGGAGGAAGTCCATAAATGTCATCAGGAAAGACATCGGGAAAGTCTCGCACAACCCTGGGTAAGACTGGCTCCGCCTCCATGGCCATTGCGAACACTTCTGCTTTCACTAGTGTTGCTTTGAATCTTACAGGTTCTAGGGTGCAACTACCACTTATGAACTCAAACTCTGGATGATCGGAAATCTGGAAGACTACCCTCCTTAATTTGCAATCAATAGTGGCACAAAACATCGCTAACCAGTCCATCCCAAACACCGCTTCAAAGGTGGGCATCTCAATCACGAGGAAGTTAGCATATAACTCCCGACCACAAATTTCTACTGGACAACAACGGAGTCCTGAAGTACTCCTGATCACACCATTTCCTGTGTGAATATTCCAACTAACAGTGAAGGAGTCAACTGGTATTGCATTTTGTCCATAAATTATCGGGATAGGAAACAGTGTGAAGCCCCAGAATCAAAAAGTGCTAAGGCAGGAAAAGATGCTACTTTAACCATACCTAAAAGCCAACAAGGAAATCAAACCAACGTCTATCATAATTAAGTAACAAGTGATATAATGTAAAGTAAAGGGCATGCTAGAACCATACCCGTGATAACCTGGCCTGAGTTTTCTGCCTCTACTGCTGTCATCGTGAAAGCCTGAGGCTTTGGAGCAGAGTTTGTCTTCTTATAGGTCTGCCGCTGAGGAGGTAAGGAAGGTCCTCTAGGAGCTGGTGTACCTGGTTCAGCTGGCGTTGGAAGGGAAAGCCATTGCGGACTAGGTGGAGGAGCTCGCTGCTGATCGGTCTAGAAGTCACAGGTGCTACTAGGACCGGGTAGGCACCTTGCTGCGGGCAGAACCTGTTAATGTGTTCTCGACCACCACAAGCGAAGCACTGTCTATCCCAAGCCTGACACTCCTTCTGCTCGTGACCAGTCTTGCCACAGAATTGGCATGTCGGACGTCTCTGTATCACTATAGGGGCTCCTGGCCTCTTGAACTGGGCCGTCTGTACTGGCCGAGATAACGCCTTCTGTGATCCTGAGGGTCGTCTGTCGCCTGTAGGCATTTTCCCTATGCTCCGTAAATGGATCTCATATAGTCTTGCCGCCTCAAGCACATCCTCCTGTGTGGCGAGTTTCTGTGTAGACATCGCACCTCTATACTCCTGATCTAGTCCCATACGGAAGCCTCGAGCTCGGGTGGCATCAGTCGCAACAAGCTCCGGGGCAAACTTGCTCGGCAAGGAGAACTCGGCGTCATACTCATCCACGGTCCGCCGGCCCTGAGTCAACTGCTCAAAATGCTGCCTGAGCTCATCCTTTGTGGTCTCTGGAAGGAACTTGGACTCAAAACGCTCCTTAAAAGTCTTCCAAGAGATAGGACCTTTCAGATGCCTCTCCTGGGCATTCCACCAATCTCTGGCCTGATGGGTCAACTATCTTTTTGCTGCATCAACCCAACTCTTCGGTGGAAATCCAACAGCTGTGAGGTCATCCTCTGTGCGCCGTAGCAACTCATCAACCTCCAGGGCTGTCTCCTTGCCAGAAAAAGTCCTCGGGTTCATTGCCTTGAACTGCTTGAAGCCTGGGGTCTTCTGACCCTGCATCTTGGCGAGCATCTCAGCCTGCTGTCCCAGATTCACCTCGAAACCCAGCAAAATCTTCTCCATCAAAGAGGGCTCAGTGTGCTCTATCTTTGACGAAGATATCCCATTTCCACTGTCCATTCTGCAGAGAAAGAGGACATCACAAGAAGAATCAGTACCATAAGTGATGGCATTAAAGTGTGTTGGATGTATCATACTTTCGCATATTGCAGATTCGAGACCTGCATGGGCCACCACTAAACCTGTCACGCCCCATTCTCACAAATACCTGATATGGCACTCCATACCATAGGAGAAAGGGAGGATGGAGCCTGACAAGCCGCGGTATTACACCAAGCGTGCAGAGAAAACACACAATAAGCAGGCCACTGCGAATGCTGGGATCATACATCACATATATTCATATAAAAAGAAAGCAAAGCATTCAGCCACCAAAGTACATCAACCACAAATATACATAACTAAAGAGAGAACTACACACTAGTATCAACTACAAAGTTAAACGGACTCCAGTACATAAGAAAAGTACTACAAGCCACCAACACACTCCACAGCTGCAAAAGATAACTCTCTCACCACTCAGCCCAACTCACACTACAAAACATAGCCCAAAAAGAGTGGTGTCTCCCAAGTCAAAAACTCACGTCTGAGAAATCTCCTGAGGGAGATTCTGCTCTGATGTCACCTGCTCAAGACCTGAAAAGTAAAATGAGCACGTCAAACATGCCCAGTAGGGAACTAACTAAGGTATGGAAAATCATTTAGGGTTATGAGTGTAAAGGCAATATGAGTACAAACAACCAAAGTAAAGAGTACAACCCACAAGTGTGCACAACAACAACACATTTATGGTTCATTAGTTAGTTGATGTTAGTGATATTTTTGGAAGCCTGGGTATCATCTAAAGATAAGGTCCTGGACTTCACCCCAAGTTTGGAGTGAACATAGCACACGACGCAGTGGACACGGGCAATGTACGCCGGGCCTTTCAGCTCCCCCGTCCCCGGCATGAGTGAGGCTCTCCACATAATAACAAATCCTCGTATGTTCCCTCCACTCCCGGTAAAGACGAGTGGGAAATAAATATCACATATCACATATCTCTTTCCCCAACTTCTCAGTCCATCCCCTTATAGTTAAGTTATACCCAAACTTTCCCCCATCCCAATACTAGGATGTTCACCTGCCTTAGAGCAGATCGAGACATCCCAGTTAACATGTCATATGTTAAAATATTCAATGGCCATACACAAGTTTACAAATGTAATACATGTCACAACAATTCGATGGTCATTTTCCAAGTTCTTCGATTTCACATTCATTTGGGTATTTTAACAAGCATATAGCTGTCGCCATACAAACGAAGAGTGCCACACCATCAATTTTAGTAACAAATCTCATAATTAAAATCTTAAAGATATCAAGAACATTCAAGCATGTTAAAATGAAGAATTTAACAACAATCACAATTTTAGCTTCACTTAAAAATAGTTCAACTTGCTGAAAGTTGTAGGAACAACTACAAAGTCATCATATTTAATCAATTTCTCCTATGAATTTGACAAAACTCACTGAATGAAAGTTGGATATATAATAGTCCTGGGTTCACCCATACTATTTCATGCAGAAATATGAAGTATATGATTTATAGTGAATTATTCAATAAGATGTGTCAAATCTGTTCTTCAGACAGATTTCTGGATCTGTATTAAAAGTCAATTTTAAGCATGATGTAGCCAGAATTACGACATATAAGTGCTCTGATGAACTTTTAGAAAAACTTCTTAAGTTTTCAACACGACCAAGATCAGCAAAATCCATAGAGTGTGCAGGTAATAGTCCTCATTTTTTAGACTGTGTACAGCTTGACAGAATTTCAGACATCTTGTAAACAATGAATTTTTACTCCTACTTATTGAACTCAACATATGACAAATTTTATATGAAGTTGGTGTAGGACTTCAAGATCTACAGCTACATATTTTTTTTCAAAAAGTGATTCCAACTACAGAAATCATAATTGATGTATAAACTCACATACAGAATTTTGTTTTTCAGGAGAGGGTGAATTGCTAGGAAAAATAAGGAAAAATTTGATCTTTTGGGTCTATTACTCATACAAAACATGAAAACAATATCATAAACATTATAAATACCATCATAACATACTCATAGCTCTAAATAAAAACCCATAACCCTAGGATAGAATCCTACCTCAATGAAGTCTCTTTCTCCTTCTCTTCTCTTTCTCTTCTCTCCACCTTTCTTTCTCTTGAAAGCTAGGGTTTTTCTTGGAAATTTTTGGGAGCAAAATTAGGGGTTTGGAGTGTTGTTGGAGGGGAAAAGGGGAGAGGAATTTCGTTCATGGCTTAAGGGAGGAAGAGGGAGAGATAAGGATGAAAAAGAAAAGAAAAAGAAATCTAAAGAAGAGTTTAGAAATCTCCTACAAAATATCTATCTCTAGAATTCTCTTAGGATAAGCATGCACAAGCCAAAATGACTTTAATACCCTTCCAAAATTACCCCTCAAGTTTCAAGTATTTACAAGTTTGCCATTACTTTATGCACATCCAACATTAGTATGTACGCACAGCAGTTTTAGGCCAAAAGACCGTTTTGCCCCTGGCCTTTCTAAAAATTTACGAGCATGCCACTAAACCCCATCCCTTTTCACACTAGCCCCTCTCTCACTAACCCACTCCTTCGAAATTACAAGTATGACATTACTTTACACACCCACCTTTACTCTACACACACTTCCACCCATATGGCCAAATGACCAAAATGCCCCTACACTCTTCACGAATTTACACGACTGCCACCAGCTACATACACGCCATATCACCTCTCATCAACTCATTATACTCCCTCTACTCGTACGTAGAGGGTTACCATATCAGTCGCCGTATAGGACTAAACAAGCCATGACAGAAAACATGGCAGTTCTATTATTGGTGAAAGTAATAACAGTTCTAAATGTCATACATATTCATGATAGCAGTTTTTCATGAGTACTTGTGTGTATTTAATCTAGTGACTAAGGTTCACGTTGTTAGGCGAACAACAAGTGAATCTACCTTTGCGTGCCTTCGAAGGTGATCCGTTTACTTTCGATTAGTGCCCGCAAAGCCAACCCCATCCACGTGTACTTTTCTGGGCCACGAGCCAGATTCAGCCAAATTGGCCATCAAGATATCCAAACCGACCTGTAAGTTCTATGATTGACCAAACCGGCCCGCAAGTTCTATGATTAGCAAGTGTTCCAAGAGAGTCATTTATGTCTAGCAAGGTTTTGCATTTCATTTTGGTACAAGACATGGAATGTTAATATATGTAAATTTGCAGGAGTGGGAAGCATGGTATAAAGCAATATTTAAATGAAGCAATGTTTGAAAGCATGTAGAAAAAATGCACACTTGCCTGATTTTGACGATTTTCGTGTTGTTGTGTTCGTCTCGTCAAATGTGTTATTATGATGAAGTCGGTTTTTCTGTTTTGTTCAACATGATCAATGATTAATACATTTCTTTAATAACCATTATAGTATTAAAATTCCTATTATATAATAACGTTTATATAATATATAACTTACTGATTATATAAAATATTAAATTAACTTATGAAATAACATACTATATATATATATATATATAGGAAAAAGGGGATCTAAGGTGCCTCCTTAGATGAAAATCTAAGGAGGCGCCCCCATTTCCCCCCATCTCCTACATTTTTTTTGGAATTTTTTTTCATGGGGTTGTTGTTCACATCATGGATGATCAACATACCAAATTTCAAGGGATTCCAATACTTTTTGAGTCACCATCTACCTCTTACAATTTCAACGGTCTAAAAACGTGCTGAAAAACCCACGAAGTTGCAAGGGGTAGATGGGGGCTCAAAAAGTATTGGAATCCCTTGAAATTTGGTATGTTGGTCATCCATAAGGTGAACAATAAACCCATGGAAAAAAATTTCAAAAAAAATGTGTGAGATGGGAGGAAATGGGGGCGCCTCCCTAGATTGAACCTAAGGAGGCACCTTAGGATCCCTTTACCCATATATATATATATATATATATATATATATATATATATATATATATATATATCTATTATACATTTGACAATGTTTTTTGAATTCTAGGGCTGACTAGGACAAGATAAAGAGTGGCTGAGATTTGATCTTGGTAAATCAATGGTTGAGATTGGATTTTGTGAAAATTTTAGTATGAAAATTTAAATTTTGGTGGGAAAATTGTCTTGGGAATCAAAACTTTGAAATTAGAAGTGTCTTGGGAAAGATTTCGGAGATTAAATTTGGGAGGAAAAGTGCATTGGAAACCTAAACTTTGAAATTAGGAGTGCATTGGGAAATATTTTGGAGATTAAATTTGGGGGGTAAAGTGCATTGGGACCCTAAACTTTGAAATTAAAAGTGCCTTGGGAAAGATTGTGGAGAAGCATGATCCATTAAATAAAATAAAATAAAAAATTTAGCGTAAAACAATTTAGCGGAACAACAAATTAGCGTAAAAATCCCTAATGTTTATTGTTCCGCGCCGAAGGCGCCCGCTAAATTTTTTTATGCTTATTTGTTGTTCCGTGCCAAAGGCGTGGGCGCCAAATTTGTTGTTCGACACCGACTTTTTTGTTCCGCGCCGAAGGCGCCTGCGCCGAATTTGTTGTTCCTAGCCGAATGTGCCCGCACCGCTAAATATTTTTACGCTAATTTATTGTTCTGCTAAATTTTGGTTGTGGAAATAATTTTCGGGGAACAAAGATTTCGCGGGGAAAATCTTAAATGAACCGTGTCCGCGGGCACGAGTTATGACTAGTATATATATATATATATATATATATATATATATATATATATATATATATATATATATAACTATACTAACATATCTAAATAGCAACTATAATATAAACTTATAACTTACTAACATATAACTATAATATAAAATATTATACCTTAAATAACTACCCCCTCTTTCTCAACTGTCTCCTTCTTCCTCTTCTTTTCTTTTCTTTCTTTCTTTCTTTCTTTTGCAGGGAGAGAAAGAAGATCAAGTGGGCAGGCATGCAGATCTGGAGGAGGGGAAGGGGCAGCGGCCAGTGGCACGTGAGGGGTCGCGGGGCAGTGACGCGGCCAGGCAGGCTGGCAGTGGCACGCACGGGGCGAGCTGGTAGCAGGCAGCGGGGGTGCGGGGGAGCTGCACATGCGGCCAGGTGGGGGTGCTGCCCATGGCGGTGCGCACGGGCGCGGGGCAGCAGTGCAGCTGCATGCGCGACCAGGCAGGGGCAGTGCACAGGGCGGTGCACGCGAGCGTGGGGCAGCGGGGGGTCTCAGGTGGGGCGCGTGAAGAGGATGGAATGAATCTGATGATGATTCATATCTGAACCCAAAATCTGATTTCTGATTTGATTTCTGATCTTCTCAATTTTCTGATTTGGGTGTTGATTTGGGGTGTTTGATTTTGCGTTGAAGGAGGCTGAATGTTGATGTTGCTGTTATTGTTGTTGGAGGAAAATGGGATGATGATGTTGTTTGGGGTTTGTTGATCGAGAACGAAAGAGGAAGGGGAAGAACAGAGAGAAGGGAAGAGTGTGCGGCTAAGAGGAGGGAACCGTGTGTTTGTAGAAGAAGGTGGAGGAAGAAGAAGATGTTGTTGTGCTATTGTTCCCTTTAAAATAATGAAGTGGGGGTGATAGATAGGGGTGAGAGTTAATTAGGTAGGGGAAAGAAATGGGAAATTTGGATCCGGTCGGGGTTGGAGCTCACCATTTCATACGGTGGGTATAATATGGGTAGATCTAAGATTAATTAGTGGTAATAGAAATTGGTAATTAGCAAAAAAAATAATTAGTTAAGCTATGGTAAAATTCCAAAAACAGAGACGCGCTCGCGTCGATGTGTAGAAGAAAAGAACATATGGACGAAAAAAACTCGAATGACCGAAGTAAAATACCGGCACAAACGCAATCAAACACGCCTAAAATACTGGCCGTTACAAAACCACTGGGGTGGGTCTCAATATCCCAACACATATAACTGGGGTGTCTGATGCATTATTTGTATAACTAATGCAAGCTCATCTCACTTGTTTATTCCCTAGTTTCAGCGAAAAATCATTGAGCTATAGGTTGTACCTTATAACACACGATTTTGTACTTATATTTTTATTTATGCAATACTTATTATGCCCATAGATTTGACACCTTTTGGTGTCAAGACTTCAGGTCCGAACACTTCTCGATTCATAAGCGAGTCCAGCTCATCTTTTACTGCATCGTTCCACATTTGGCCAATCTCTACATATGCATTTTAGCAACAGAGTGTGGAACAAAATTATTATAATTATCATCGCTTTTGCGATGTACATGGCAATATGATACGTAAATATATTGTCGACAATCGTGTTCTTTCTGTCCAATACCTCCCCAATACGTACATACAATATTTAATTTCATTTCAGTTTCTCCCAGATTTTCCTCTTCAGGGGATTCTGGGAGGGGTGAGGACATGGACATGAGCTCATTGTCCTGTGATAGTATTGACTTAAGGTCTCCAGGTGTTTTCTTCTTTTTAGAAATTTTACCCTTGGAGCCTGGTGGTCTGTCTCGTTGAGGAATAGCCACTTCTGGTGCTGGTGGATTGCATCCATTCTTGGGGATGTCAATCATAATTGGATTATTAGTAGCAGGGATGTGTGATCTGAAAAATTCTCTTGTTGTCAGTAACTATGTCCAATAACTGTTGAACAGTTTTCTTGATTGTTATGGATCTTCAGGATCTCATTATCACATTTTATGTTTTTTGGATCATAGATTTTTGTTTATTTATTTTGAATGGTCAGTAGGGTTTTATGTATCAAACAAGTTGAGCCTAGAACTGGGAATGTGGACATACTTATGCACAGTCCTCAAGACGTGCTATTTACACCTCTCCTGTTTGGGGTGCAAGGTATCCAGTGTGTATCAAAACCTTATATGGATTCCAAGACGGTGTTGAAGTACTCATTTTATTCTCTGTGGTGCTGTGGAGATGTATACTACACATCCAAAATCCTCAAATGAGAGATATTTGGCGGTGTTCCATATGCTAGCTGCATTGAAGAACAACTCTGATTCCTATAAGGTCTGAGTTTTATTTATGAAGCAGCATGCAAGATTGCATGTCCCCATGCAGTCACCAACAACTAGAATCAATGGATGTGTAATCCATTGAAGTCGTTTTAATAATCGACTATTCAAACCCATTTTAGGTATGAAGACATACTTCAGGATGTTCAACGTTTATTCTAGTTGCAAATTATTTTATTTATGTCCCAGGTTTATCCATTGTGCTCGTAATTTTGATAATTTGTCCTAATATCTTTAGAAAAATTGGACTGCAGTTGGATAACAGGCCTACTGATGACCATTTAGAGGATGATAAGTACGGTAAAATACTTTATTGGCCCTTCACAATGACTGGATAAAAATCCCTCAAGTACTCTCAAGGAAAAAAAATCTTATTTTATTTTAATGGAGATTGGTTTTCTTTCCATAAAATGGAGATTCACCCGTCTGCAGAATCATTGTGTTCTGCAGATTATTTTATGGGATTGTGATATGATGGAGTACATCATCACCGATCCAGGGTGTCTAAACCACTCGTGTTAAAGCATAAACTTATACGAGTTTGGGCACATTTGTGTGCTCCATTTTTTTCTTTCTCCATTCTTCGAATTTCGTATTGTATGGACCTTTTGATGGTACATTCAAACGCTCAAGTATGGTCTTCAGGCTATTATTTTGAGTCGTTGTATACGAATCTTCCGTATTTATTTATTTTATTAGTTTCAATATGGATTTTGTATTGACGAATATCCTTGAAACTATTTCTTTTTCTATTCTTCGAATTTCGTATTGTATGGACCTTTTGAAGGAACATTCAAACGCTCAAGTATGGTCTTTAGGCCATTATATTGAGCCGTTGTATATGGCATCCTTTTGGTGTCCATATTGGTCTGTAATTAGATCATATATCTTGTAGGATCTATTAACTGTGGGGTGCTCATCTTTTAAGACTTGTGTCTAAAAGATGACAACAATGGCTTTTGCATCCCTTTACATTCATTTATTTGTTTATAAGGGATGAAAGGTATTGACATTTTCAGTAGAACTTAAGGTTCAACTGCCAATAATATTTAGTCAAAGATGTGAAAATAATAATTGCGACATAGGCCATTACACATAATTATTTATAAGCACAATTGCATGAATTGATATAAAACTGTAAATTATATCATGTAGAGGTAACTATAATGAATAGGCTAATTGCGTGGATCGGTCAGTAACCACATAAAAATAATATCCCAAAGTTCATATATACAGTCCATTTTACACAAATGAAAGAGAAAATTACAACTTGGTAAATCACATGAGTCCCATGAAAATTTTTATCTTCAGAAGTGGCCACTGCCTCCATAGTAATGGTCAGCCGTCTTGGCCATTACGTATATTTCCTCACTACACTTTCTCTCAAAAGCAAAAGAAAAGTGCATGAAAAGTAAAATATGAGACTAAACAGCCAATTCAAAACCACAAGGAGCCATTGATGCAAAATTTGTGCTCATAAAACATGTTTATAACGCATCACATGGATCACAGGTTCAAAATAGGATAATTACATCATATTTAATGCTTAATAATTATTTAGACCGTGGGGACGATGTCATACGCCGTTAGGTTAGATAATTAACCGCAGAGCGGTCGCATGATCTTTATAATTATAAAGCTAATGTTTGCACAACATAACATAAATTTATCCCAGAAAATGTGGAAGTAATATGTGATGTAAATCATAAAATATGATCGTAGACATGCATCATATATAATAATATGCTATAAATCAGTTGTGCATATAGCGGGTCAATTCAAATAAAATTGAATGGTGCCCTTAAATATTTTGTTTTGAAAAAGAAATAGAGTTTCCTTTTTTATGCCCCCAAAAATTCCCTAAATGTCCCCATTTGCCTCCTTATAAATCCCCATACTTCCCCCTATTTTTCATATTTTTCATTTATTTATTTGGCCCTAGAAAGCCCCTCTTCAATTTCATTTCACTCCCTTTTTAGTCTATTTCATAGCCTGCGGGCTTGAGGCCCGCATCAAACTGTTTTTTTAATCGTGGCATGCGGACTTGAGGCTCGCAGTAAAAATTGCTTATTTTGTTGGTATTATTATTATTTGAAAATAGGAAAACCCCTAATTAGGGTTTGGCCGTCGCTAAAGGCGGTGGCTTGCCTCCACCGTCGGGGGGGGGGGGGGGGGGGGGGGGGGGGTCGGGGGCGAGGGCCACGGCGGCCGTCGCGAGGTGCCACCGGCGGTGCCGTGGATTGTTGATTTGTTGTTGTTTTTTTGTTTTTTATAATAACCCTAGATTAGGGTTTATGGTATTCTTCCCTAGGATCGACGGTGGGAAGCCATTGTCTTTGATCTAGGAAGAATAAAAATCGATTTTTTCTTTTCCGATCTTATGAGATCGACATTGTAGCATAATGATCATGATAAAAAATAATATTTTCTTGATTTGTAGGAATACCTTAGATCTGACCTTCAGATTTAGGACAGTTGAGATGCCTACGCGAGGTTTAGATCTGGTTCCTTAACGTCTGAGCAGATACGATCTTTCGATCATCCGTCATGCACCAAGGCTTCCACAATGATGCAATCTCTACCTATCAGTTGGTTAGAACATGCTGATAACGTGTTATGAATCATATCCATTGGGGGAGACCACATGCCTTTATATATAGGTGATGTGAGAGTTCATACATGGATGAGATACCATCTCTCAAATAGATACAATCTTATCCACTAACACCTCTTTATTTATTTACAACATTAATCAAATATTTGAACCACTATATGCACTAACATAATAAAGTGCAAAGCTTAAGAAACAAAAAGACAAACCATAGTATCCTTCCACGGCCAAGCTGGAGATTTGTTTCAAAACATAGTGAGTACGCAGTCGGTTACAAAATTCAGCTCGTACATTAAACGAGTGATTGACAATGGTACATGGAACACATGTAGGTAGGTTTACAACGAAGACAAAGACTGAACACATTAAGTTCTAAATGATTACAAAAGGTTTCATCAAACATGGTGTTGTTTTTAGTTTGGTTTCCTCTAATATTTCATCATTTCATTTTAGTTCTTAGATACAATTAACACACAAATATGAAAGCACTCCTTAAGCCGAATCTTTATCACTGGGATGACAGCCTATTATCTCAATGATCTTGAATAAAAAGCACAACAAATGCAGAGCCACTAAATCTTATATCTGTTATGAATGTGTATCCTAGGGGAAGACCCCAGCCCTTTATTTATAGCTGTGGGAGAGTCATACATGGATGCGATACAATAATACGATCTTATCTTATAGATAAGATATAACCTTATCTATTTACAACACTCCCCCTTATCTAGCCATAAGTGTAGACACTGCCTATGAATACTTCAGGATTCTGAACGTCATTTAAGTCTCACAAAGGAGAGGATACTTCAGGGTCCTGAGTTGATGTGATTTGCTTCGTTAAAATCTTTGGCAATGAAAAACTCTGTGGGAAAAAATCATAGCTAAGGAAGAAGAGTACAAATTCCCTCTAACTCCCCCTGATCTGTACAAGCCCGTAGGCTTTCAAATCTCTTATATGTTTTTAATCATTCCTATTTACAACATTTCGAGAGTATACACAAATTACAAATATCACTATCAATAAGCAGCTGCTGAATCCAAAAACTCTGGAAAGGTGTGCTTAGTTTCGTCGCCTCTAATGTGGTCGCCTCAAAAGTGGGATAAGCATGTGGCATGGTCCTCAGACTATGTGGTCAGCTCTAAAACACCAGCCTCTGTCCCAGGCATTACTGGGATGGGATATATCACCGGGCGCACTCAAATACACCATTGGTTTGTTTCTGGAATGCTGAGGATCTCGGAATAATAGGATGATGTTGTCTTCATAGTTTGTTTTGTAGATTTGCAGTAGATGGCCATCCCACTGTGGCATTTGCATAAGCATGAAGGATAATTTTTTATAATGTAAGCCTAAATCTATCGACACTGGGAGGAAGCGCAGAAGATACTTAACTCCGGTCTAATGGCGCTTTTAGGTGCCTAACTATATCTGGCTAGTGAATTTACTGCAACTGCTATATCAAGACGCGTGGCAGTTAGCCAGGAGTGCACTGAATGCACTTAGATAAGGGACTTCAGGACCAAGTATATCCCCCCCCTCTTCTAACAAACAGAATGGGTCTTTTTGTACATCCATTAAGTGTATTACCATATGTGTATTTATTGGATGACAATGATTCTTGTAATTTCTTCAACGCACTCTGGACGTATGAATTTTAATATAACATGATTTTATCTTTTTAGTTAATAAATCTGTGAGCCAGGACTTAATTTATTTTGCCTAGGTCTTTCATTTCATTTTTGATAGTGAGGCTTGAACAGATATTTTGGTTTTCTCTTCAAGAGATCCGATAAAATTTAAGTTGTTAACAACTCTGATCTCAAATCCTGTCCTTTGCTCTTTATACAGATGCAAAGACAACCATTAGTATGAATCCTTGCTTTGTCAAGTGATTCTCTTGGTTGTACAATATTTATTATTCTTTTATTATTATTTTTCATTAGAATAGATGTCCCGAAGTCTATTCAGGCATTTAAAGAAATGTGGAATTTATCTTTATCAAGATATCCATAAAGGTATGCCGTCACAACATCCAATAGCAGCATGTCCAAAATTTCCTTTACCAAATCGTAAGGTATTCGCAGTGTATAACTTAGGGAATCTAATGCAACATTTATATATGAGTCTTGCTCATTTTAATTTGTTTATTTCCCAGTTTCAGCAAAAATATCCTCGAGCTATAGGTTGTACCTTATAACATACAATTTTGTACTTATTTATTCTTATTTGTGCAATACTTATTTTGCCCACAGGTTTGACACCTTTTGGTATCTTGACTTCAGGTCCGAACACTTCATATTTCATAAACGAGACGTTCTCATTTTTTATTGCCTCGTTTCATATTTGGCTAATCTCTACGTTTGTATTTTAGCAACGGAGTATGAAACGATATTATATTATTATCATCGCTTTTGCGATGTATGTGGCAATATGATACGTGAATATATTGTCGACAATTGTGTTCTTTCTGTCCAACAACTCCCCAGTATGTACAACATTTACTTTCATTTCAATTTTTTCCGATTGTTCCTCTATAGTGGATTCCGGTAGGGGTGAGGTTATGGACATAAGCTCATTGTCTCATGTCCCCTGCAGTCACCAGTAACTAGAATCAATGGATGTGTAATCCAGTAGAGTCATTTTTAATAATCGACTTTTTAAACCCATTCTGGGTGTGAAAACATTCTTCATGGTGTTCAACTTTTATTCCAATTGTAAATTATTTTTATATCCTAGTTCTATCCATTTTGCCCGCAATTTTGATAATTTGTCCTAGAAAAGCTGGATCGCGGTTGAATAATAAGCATACAGATGACCATTTAGTGGATGATAAGTATGGTAAGGTACTTTGCCGGCCCGGCACGGTGAGTGGATAAATATCGCTCAAGTACTCTCAAGGAAAAGTCTTATATTTTATTTTTAATGGAGATTGGTTTTCAGTCCATAGAAAAGAGATTCACCCTTCTAAAGAATCTTCGTGTTCTGCAAATTATTTTATGGTTTTAGGTTAAGATGGAGTGCACCATCACCGACACATGGTGTCTAAACCATTCGTATCGAAGTATAAGGTTTTACGAGACCGGGCACATTTGTATGCTCCTTTTAATTTTGCTCCATTCTTCGAATTTCATATGGACCTTTTTAAGGTTCATTCAAACGCTCAAGTATGGTCTTTATGCCATTTTCTATCTTGAGTCATTATATACGAATATTCGGTATTTATTTATTTTACTAGTTTCATTATGGATTTCGTATCGACGAATATCATTGAAACCTTTATTTTTTCCATATTTTCTTAGAGTACTGGGCATCTTCACATTTTGTTTAGGAGTTTATATACTTGTAATTATTTAATCCTTAATTTAGATGTCTCAAGATAGTACTTCAGGACTACCATTATAGTGGAATGCTTTTGATAGCTTGCTTCATTAATGATCACGTGGATGGTTTATCCATAATTTGTTTGACAAGTTCAATAAGTCAAACTTGTAGCAAGTATAATCATTGCAACATACACGTCAATGCAAAACATAACCATTTATATCAAAATATGGCATGTAAATAAAACTTTGCAAACAATTTATTTCAATGCATAGAAGTATGGGTATTTGATTGCAATCTCAAAATACTCCTGACAATTTTATATTTTTGCAAGCAAATTATTGTTTTCAAAATCTTTATGTGCTCGAAGGATAGCTAAGTATGCAATAGCTAGATTTCAGCTTTTGTCTTTAGCTTTATAAATCTTGCAATTGTTTTGGCATCAACGATCTATATAGATCTTGCCAGTCTTTACTAGACTTGGTTAGCCATTGCTATTTTTTGTCGAGCTAAACTTTTTTCCTTTCCCTTTTTGTTTATGTTCCTTGTAATTTCTATGCTCCTCATGTTTCCATTTCTCCATATTTGTACTTTTCTTGGATAGAGGAAGCATTAGCCTCACTTAGGAGGATACAAGCTCCCCCTAGTTCTTTCTTCCAATTTTTATACTTTTTTATGGTAGGAGAAATATTGATTTAGGTGGCAAATGTAAAGGTGTGATACTTATTTATATGTTTCTCACTTAATCTGTCAAGTCACGACTTCAAGTGTTATTTTATTATTTATTTTCATGACAGAATTATTGAGCTAGATATAATAATCATGTCACGTGGGTGAGATCACTTAGCGGTGATATGTCATCCTTTTAGTGTCCATATTGGTCTGTAATTGGACCATCGATCTGTAATGCCCTGATAGCTACTGCACAAGTACTAGGGGGTGAATAGTACTTTAAAATAATTAAGAAGATAATTCCTAATTATCTTGCAAACTCAACCAACAATGCGGAAATGAAAATGTGCCAACAAAGAAAACACAATCACAAACAAACGATATAACGGGTTCGGATCCACCCAAGTCTCCCCGACTTGTTCCCGGTGATCCTACGTCCCAAACACCCGGATCCCCTCCGGCTACTTGAGTTAGAAACGTCTAACTCAAATTTGCACTATGAAATTCTTGTAGAAAACCTCTACAAGATCAAATCATACACAAATAAAAATGTGACTCCCACAAACCGGGATCACACACAACTCTCACAACCGAGAGTAAAACTTGCAATATCGAAGTAAATGAAATACGAAATGCTTACCAACAAAATCCTATGCCTTGAGCAAACTTACGATTTAGGGCAAGGAGGATTTTGGAGGAGAAGAAGGCATAAAACCCTAGCTCCAAGAAGTAGACCAGCAATGGAAGCCTAGGGAGGAGTTGGTGACCTTGAATCAAGCTCTTGGCTTGAAGGGCTCACAATCAATGAATCTCTCTTTAGGAATAAGAGTGAGGGAGAGATTCTAGTGAGAATTGAAAGCTTGGAAGATGAGAATAAATGCTTCTATTTGATTCTCTAAAATGTAATTAATATCAGCCTTTAATGCTATGAAACAGCAACTCAAGATTATATAGGATAGAGAACAGAGAGAGAGAAAATTCGTGCATTTAATGCTCTAACGGATCTATTTCTGAAGCAGTCTAATCGGTCAAAGAAGGATCACTGACCGACTAGATTCACAACTAGTCGGTTGGTGATTCAACATGGACCGACTAACAGCTTCACAGCCAATAAAGATAGTTCAGGAAATATAGAACTAGTCGGTCTAAGAAGACTTGCCAACCGACTAGTTTCACAACCAGTCGGTCGGTGAGTGTTCTTTGACCGACTAAGAGATGAAATCAAATATGCTGAATACAAGTTGAACTAGTCGGTGTAAGAACAAATTCCAACCGACTAGTTTCACAACTAGTCGGTCGATGAATGTTCTTGGACCGACTAACGATAAACAGTAGCTCAGGCTGTGAAATGAAATACACAACTAGTCGGTCTAAGAAGGATTTCAAACCGACTAGTTTGACAACTAGTCGGTCGGTGAACCTTCTTGGACCGACTAACTGTAAACAGTGAATGAGCAGAAAATGAACAAGGCATTCTAGTCGGTTCAAGAAGGATTGCCGACCGACTAGATTACCATCTAGTCGGTTGGTTCTTCTTCTTGAACCAACTAAGATGCACAAGAAGCCGCGAAATGAAGCGCGAAGCTTCGGGAAAGTTTGTATGGGCTTCTAATATGATCCTAGCTCTAAGATATGAGCGTTATGAAGATTAAAACGTAAGACCTACTCAAGGCTTAACAATCTACGAAACGAAGTTAGAAGACTATAAATAAAACTTGACGAACCGTCTTCAAATGCTTTGATCCAAATCAATTCACTTCAATAATGCTCCTAGAGCTTCAACGAAGCTTCAGGCACACGATCACGCGCTTTGAGAAGTCTTGAGATGTCGCTTTAGATGTACGTAGAATATTGGCAACGATCTCCATAACTGCGCTCACAAAGAGTTAGTTCACGATATTTATGCTTGTTCATCATCAAAACCAAATCCCGAGAATCAATACTCAACATTCTCCCCCTTTTTGGTGATGACAAACCAACATAAATAATAATCAATAATAATGATTCAAATGAAATTTACTTACTCCCCCTGCATTGATGACACGTTAATTCCATATTAAATAATAATCATAAGCATCAAGCAGACGAGGAAAGTATAAAATGTGAATCCAATTATCGAAATTTGGGATCTAAATCCATTTTTATATCTTAACTCCCCCTGAATCTAACATATCAAATTAGATTCTCGGAAAATTGCTTTTAATTATCATTTAGCACATCGTCATTATTAATTCTCTCCCCCTTTGGCATTAGCAAAAAGAGTGGGAGGATATCAACGACAACAACAATGGCTATAATTAAAAGCACGGGATTCGTAGAATACGACCACGGTCCAAATGACACCAAAGTAAAATACGAAGTAAATCAAAGCGTGCCAACGAGACCATGGTCGATAATCGAAAAAATAAAATCATCAAAACTCAAATCAATTTCACGTATTGAGTTATGGAACATACTCTCCAATATCAATATTCTTGATGAATTTAGTGCATGGAAAACAATTCTATGTTTTCATAGAAATAATTTCTATTAAATCAAATTTAATCGTCGAGCGACGAAGTCAACATCAGAGACAAAAAAATAAGTAATGTGCACACGGAGGTAAATGTCAACAAGATATATATATATATATATAAAACATGATACAACAAAATGTATACATCCGCCAACATACAAAATAACGATCGAAAGATCGGAGCACACATACAACATATGTCACAATGGACATCAAAATGAACATACAACAAAAAGTGTATCATCAAAACACCAAAAATACATCAAAAATCATAACCACCAACTATCCTACCCTACTCTCTCACAACAAAGTATATCATCCAATGTGCACAGGGAGAGTCCTCCAACGCAAGCTCAGGAGGCAGAGGGAGGATCAGCAGTAGCAGCAGGCTCTGCAGGAGGGGTGGTGGTCACCTGGTCGGCTGGAGTGTCCACAGATGGGAGAATCGCAACAGGAGTGGTCTCGGGAGCACCAGACGAAGTATCCACCGAAGGAATGGTGGCAGCAGGTGTGCTCTCAGGAGCACCAGCAGAAGTAGCAGCAGCAGCAGACGTACCCTCTGGGGCACGAGCAACAGATCCAACAAGCTCCTGGAGCTTAGCCTCATCCATTTCCTCATAGTCAGAAACTGACGGAGGAATCTCAATGCCCAAGTGAGAGCAGATGTGAGCTAGCATCTCCTCAGAACGAGAAACACGAGACTCCACACGTCTCAGAGAGACGGCAAACTCAGCGAGAGTAGGAGTAGGAGGAGGAGCAGCTGAAGCAGAGGGGGTAGTCCTCTGAACGTGACGAAGTGCCGCAAGAGACTTCTTGATGGCCGTCGCATTCAGGGGAGGACCCAGAGGACGCTCATCATCGGGAGGGAGAGGGACGCTGAAACGATGGAAAACAAGTGTAAACAGACAAGGGTATGGGATGTGAGCAGATTTGGTGGACTTTCGGATACATTCGAAAGAGTCCATCTTATCAAGGATGATACGAGCCCAATTGATCTCGCTCCCCATGAAAAGAGCGTAGATCAGCTTGAGGAACGGCTGGGAGGGAAAGCTAGAGGAGCCGTACTTCGGAAGGAGGTACGACTTCAAGATAAGATTTAAGACCCAAGCGTTCGGCTTAAAAGATTTTGAGGGAACGCCAATCATGACGGGAGGGAAAACATGAAACATTTCGGCAAGCATCGCCTAGTCAAGATCGTGGATATTATCCACAGAGATATCGGCAAGGAGCAGGCCAAAAGATGAGACACCTATCAAGTCCCCTAAGATCTCTGCCGTGAGGACAATAGGTGTCCCCCAGACAGTCGTCTCAATGGAATAGGTTTCGTCATACTGACCCTAAACACGATTCGCATAGAATAATTTGACAAGACGGTGGTACGGGTGAGGGTTCTCCTTGGGGTCATGGCGAAGATAGTCAAGTAGGCCGCTGTAGGAAAGAAGATCTGCAAGATGAGGGAAATCGGAGAACTGAACGAAGTGCTCCAATATCAATGGACAGTGCTCAATACAGTTGTAAGCCACGAGACACAACGGGTCATCGCGACACAACGATATATCGACACCGCCCACTGGCATGGGAGCCTTCCCCTTAGACGGACGAGTGCTAGATCGAGGAGGAGGAGTAGGAGCCCTATCGGTAGGCTCAGACTCAGGGATATACTCAGTGTCGGAGTCATCGGGAGGAGTGGGAGCACGGAAAGAGCTGGGCTTGGGTTGTGAAGATCGGGCTCTAGGCTTCGCAGTCGCCGTCCTCTTCTTCTTAAGAGGAGGCGAAGAAGAAGATGGATGGGTCGATTTGGCTCGGTGTTTGGGTTGAGGGGGGTCCGTAGACGGAGACTCTACGGTCATGGGAGACGGACGCGAGGGATCGATGGGGATACGTGTCTTCGCCATGATCGAGACGAGACAACGCTCAATCAAAATAGAACTCAAAATCTAGGTCAGAAAACAACCCTAGAACAAACCCTAAAACGCACGAAAATCGAAGAAACCTAACCATAGAAGCTGAGAGGGAGTGATACCCAGGAGGAGGAGAGGGATCGACGGCAAACTTGGTCGGAGATGACCGGAAAACGGCGGCAAACGGCGGAGGAGAGTGAGTGAGACGAAGGGTTTTGGGGATGAGAGACTTTTCGCACCGATTAGAAATTAATCTAATCGGTGCGGGAGTGAATAAATCAACTGGGAGACCAAAAAATGCAACAGCCCCTGACGCATTTAGTCGGTCACAGTTCAAGTGCTGACCGACTAGATTGCAATCTAGTCGGTCGGCCAATGAACATGAACCGACTAAGTGCAAACAGTAACTGAAGCCAAAAATTAGGGCATGAGTTAGTCGGTCTGAGTTCATTCACTGACCGACTAGAACTTAATCTAGTCGATCGGTCAATGAACATGAACCGACTAAGAGAGTCCAAAAATTTGAAATGTCGGAATTTTGAGTTCTCTCCTACGCGCACTTGGACGAAACATCGAAATACTCTCACACATCATTATACTACCCCATAAAACATCGAAAATCTTAAATACGACGTTCATGACTAATTCGAGCATAAATTCCGAAAATTCAACCAAAAATCCAGAAAAATCTCAACCAATCTAGCATGAGCATATATAAAGAAATTTAATATCATGCAAGATTATTGAAAATATGAATCCTAAATCTCAGATTCACCCATAATCCCCAATTCTCGACGTAACCGCACGAAGGAGTCTTCCGTGAGTGGTTTCGTGAAAATATCGGCGATTTGCTTCTGGGTTTCAACGTACACTAAAATGATGTCCTTTTTAGCAACATGATCATCAAGGAAATGGTGACGAACATCTATGTGTTTAGAACGGGAATGGTGTACCGGATTCTTAGAGAGACATATTGCACTTTGGTTGTCCACCATGATAGGGCAAGTATCACAGTTTATACCAAAGTCTTTAAGAGTGTGTCTCATCCAAAGAACCTGAGCACACGCAGCACCGGCGACAATATATTCCGCCTCGGTGGTTGAAAGTGATACAGAATTCTGCTTCTTGGAAAACCAAGAGACAAGAGAATTTCCTATAAAATGGCAAGTGCCACTAGTACTTTTCCTGTCAGATTTGCATCCCGCATAATCTGCGTCACTATATGAGATTAACTCATATGTGCTAGACTTTGGATAAATTAATCCGAAGTCGAGTGTGTAACTTAAATAACGGAAAATACGTTTTACCGCTACTAAGTGAGATTCCTTAGGTTGAGACTGATAACGAGCACATACACAAACAGCAAACATAATGCCGGGCCTACTAGCAGTAAGATATAATAAACTACCTATCATACCTCGATATAGACGGATGTCTACATCTTTGCAGCCCGAATATTTATCAAGATGTGTAGTAGTACTCATTGGAGTCTTCTTGCCTGAGGCATTCTCCATTCCAAATTGCTTGAGCAACTCCACCGTGTACTTGGTTTGGTGGATGAAGATTGCATCGTTCATTTGGCGAATTTGGAGACCTAAGAAATATTTGAGCTCACCAATGCGGCTCATCTCAAATTGGTCCTTCATGACATTAGAAAACTCTTCGTAAAGAGTGAAGTTAGTAGCACCGAAAATGATATCATCAACGTAAATTTGAACTAAAATAATATCATTATTCGAATACTTAACAAATAAAGTCGAATCAACTTCACCAATTTTAAAACCCAAATCCAAAAGAAAGTTCTTTAGGCGGTCATACCAAGCTCGAGGAGCTTGTCTCAAACCGTAAAGTGCTTTCTTAAGTTTGAAAACATGATTTGGAAAATTTTCATTTATAAAACCCGGAGGTTGAGAAACATAAACTTCCTCAACAACATCTCTGTTTAAAAACGCACTTTTTACATCCATTTGAAAGAGTTTAAAATCTTTATGGCATGCAAAAGATAATAATAACCTAATAGATTCTAATCTAGCTACCGGAGCAAAGGATTCTTCGAAATCTATACCTTCCTCTTGCCGGTAGCCTTGAGCTACTAACCGAGCTTTGTTCCGGACGACGATTTGGTTTTCGTCGGTCTTGTTCTTGAAAATCCACTTCGTTCCTATAACGGTGTGGTTCTTCGAAGGCAATGGAACAAGCTCCCACACCTCATTCCTCTCAAATTGAATGAGTTCCTCCTCCATGGCTAGGATCCAAGCACTATCTTCGCACGCTTCGCTAACATTCTTTGGCTCTATTAAGGAGGCAAAGGCACAATGAGCGAAGTAGTTGACTTGAGATCTCGTCTTGACACTATCAAGTATGTTGCCAATGACTTGCTCATGGGGATGGTCACGAACTGTATGAAGCCGTTTGGGAACTCCCTGATCGCTAGGAACATTCACAAAAGATTCATCAGTAGGGTTAGTATCAATAGAATCAATAGAATTAGAATTACCAATAGAATCACATAAAACATCCATGGAGTCATCATCATTAGTAATTCTAGTAGGGACAAAACCTTCATTGAATGAAACATGAAGAGATTCCTCGATCGTTGAGGTTCGTTTGTTGTATATCTGGTAGGCTTTGCTACGGGAGGAATATCCAACAAATATCCCCTCATCAGATCTTGGATCAAATTTGTCCAAACTACCATACATGTTTTTAATAAAAAATTTTGCGCCAAAAACTCGAAAATGTTTAACTTGAGTCAATCTACCAAACAAAAATTCATAATAAGTTTGTTTGGTACCGGGCCTCAAAAGTATTCTATTAAACATAGTACGAGCACATTCCACTAGCGTCCTATTCTTCCTCTCAACAACACCATTTTGAGGGGGTGCGCGAGGGAAATAAAATGTGTGAGTAATACCAACTTCATCACAAAAATTTGAGAAAGACTCATTCTCAAATTTCCCTCCATGATCACTATGAATAGTGACAATGGTGATTCCAATGAGATTTTGTACTTTCTTAACAAATATTGTGAAGTTTTCAAAAGTATCATTTTTATTACGTAAGGAAAATACCCAAGTAAATCTAGAACAGTCATCAACAATGACAAGTCCATACGAGCATTTCCTAATGAAGTAACTCTAGTTGGCCCAAAAAGATCTAGATGTAAAAGCTCTAGAGGCCGCTTAGATGAAATGTTTTTCTTAGGTTTAAATGACGATTTAGGAAGCTTGCCTCGTTGACACGAGTCACAAAAGCTTTTCTTTTGAAAGACAATCTTAGGAAATCCTTTAATAGAATTTAACTTGGAAAGCTTAAAAAGTGTTTCAAAGTTCACATGACCAAAACGTCGATGCCATAAGTGTTGTTCACTTGTGTTGGCAATAAGACATTGTTCATGTGATTTTGGGAGATCTAATATATAAATATCCTTATGACGTGTGCCAGAGAATAACACATTATTAGTATCTTTATTCAAAGTATGACACATTCCTTTCGCAAAGCTAACTTTGTAACCTTTGTCACAAAATTGGCTTATTGAAATAAGATTGTGGTTTAATCCTTTAACAAGGTAAACATCACTTATTAGTGGTTTAGAAGGATTACCTACTTTACCAACACCAATGAAGGTTCCGCTCTCGTTGTCTCCAAAGGCGACTCAGTTCCCATTTGCAATGGGCACCACTCCGGAGAGCAATTGAGCATCACCCGTCATGTGTTTTGAACACCCGCTATCGAGTATCCAATTATTCTTGGAGGTAAATTTGGATTTATTGCTCCGTTTCTTTTTCTTGAGTACCTAAAGATAAACATATCATTTCATGGTACCCAAGGTCATTGGGTCCTAAAAGATTAGACCGTTGGAAGCCAAGTCCAATTGGACTTAAACTTCCCCACATAATCATCATTATGCACAACATTCATAAAATAGGAATTCATGTATGCTTGTTTCTCATGCATGTTAGTGTTCTTCGGGCCCCAAATAGTGAATATTTTGGGAGCCCTATTCCTATTGGGAGCAGCATACGTTGTTGATTTCTACGTGATGCATGTCGTGGATATGCATATGGCACATAATGAAATGGTGGTGACATCATATGAAATGGTGCATGATGGTAATCATTCATATAATAATGTGGATGAGCATATGCATATGGAGGAACACGTGCGTGAGGGTGTCTCACTTGGTGTGCACGTGCTCGTGGACGTGGTGCATAAAAATCATCATAATTGTGAACCGGTGGAGTAGGATGTGTGTTCCTACGTGGCATGGTATTGGTGTACATAAATGCATGACCCTTCCTTGGAGGTCCACCCAAAGTGGGTTTCTTTCCAAACGAGGGTGTGTACGAAGTGGAAGCACCATTGATAGATGAACTACCAATGGGGTGTTTGCTCACATTCGTTGAGGCATCGGAAGTTGGCCTAACAAAGGTAGTAGACGATTTGGATGAATTTCCCATATTATACCCCAAGCCAATGTGATGATTGGCCGGAAGTAAGTCATTTAGGATATTATCCAAATGGTCATTACCTTTATTGAATTTATTAATTCGGCCTAGTGTGCACTCATACTTCTCGGTGAGAGAATGCATAGAAGCATCCAACGTGGACACTTGCGATGTGAGTGCACAAACACGAGATTTGAGATTCTCATTCTCAATACTTAAAGTTGAGTTTCGGGAAATCAAATCCGCCATCTCGCGTTCATCCGAGTTCTCAATATGAACATGCTCAAGTTGAGAATTGAGAATTACAATCTCATTTCTCAAATCTTCAACAACGGAGTCGTTGTTGATGATGATATGTTTAGGTGAGGTTTGAAGACTAGCTAGCTCATCTTTAGTCTTAGTATATCTATTTACTAATTTAGAATACTTAGACCAAATTTGCTCGTTAGCTAATCTAAGGTCATCCATAGTTACCTCATCGCCTTCATCCTCGCTATCATCAGAGGAAGACTATTGATCATGTTCCTCTCTAGCCATGAAGCACATGTGTGCTTGCTCCACTTGCTCATCATCCGACTCTCCACTTGAGGAGTCCTCGTCGGAGTCGATGAATGTGCCGACAAGCCCTTTCTTGTACCCTTTCTTGTACTTCTTTGACTTGTCGAACTTTAGCGCCTTCCACTTCTCCTTGTGTTTGTTTTGAGGACAATCTGCTTTCATGTGTCATGGCTTGTTGCATTTAAAACACAAAGGAGCGGATGCATTAGAAGAACTAAATTTAGATTTGTTCTTGAAATTACCTTTCCGGAAGAATCAGTTGAACTTCTTTACCATGAGGGCAATGGATTCTAAGTCCAACTCTTCTTCTGATTCTTCATCATCGATAGATGTGGATGTAGATGGAGCGGCCTTGAACACAATCGCCTTTTTCTTTGGCTCGTCTTGCTTCAAGTAAGACTTCATCTTGTCCTGCAACTTTAGTTTGCTATCCTTGCGTACCTCATAAGACATCAAAGCACCCATTAGTTAAATGACAGTATATTTACTCATATCATTACCTTCCTCGATGGCGAAGGTACGCTTTTCCCAACAAGAAGGAAGTCCGTCAATGATCTTTGAGACTTTCTCCTTTTGGGTGTAGGTCTTTCTAAGAGCCTCTAACTCATTGGTGATGTCAACGAAGCGAGCATAGTACTCCTTCATCTTCTCACCCTGTTGCATATGAAATAATTCGTAATCTTTATTTACAACAACGAGTTTGGAGTCTCTTACCCTACTCGTTCCTTTATGCAAGATGAGGAGAGAGTTCCAGATTTGATATGCACTCTTACATGTGCATATCTTGTTGAAGTCTTCGGGCTCCAAAGCGCATTGCAAGGCATTCATTGCCTTGGCATTGCTTACCTCCGCGGTGACCTCCGTGGTAGTCCACTTAGCGAAATCTTCTTCTTCGGGCTCGACATACTCCGTCAACGTAGCTCTCCATAGTGAAGCGCTCCGGAGGAACATTTCCATCCGGCATTTCCAGTACCCATAGTTGGTACTGTTGAAGAAGGGAGGCCTTGTCGAGGAGTGTCCTTCCATCACCGAAGAAGCTCCTTCACGGTTTCTGAAGGTGCTATAGTCTGAAGGTGGTCGAACGGTCTTGTTGTCGTTGGAAGACATAGCTAGGTACTTGGCTCTGATACCAAATGTAATGCCCTGATAGCTACTGCACAAATACTAGAGGGGGGGTGAATAGTACTTTAAAATAATTAAGAAGATAATTCCTAATTATCTTGCAAACTCAACCAAAAATGCGGAAATGAAAATGTGACAACAAAGAAAACACAATCGCAAACAAATGATATAACGGGTTCGGATCCACCCAAGTCTCCCCGACCTGTTCCCGGTGATCCTACGTCCCAAACACCCGGATCCCCTCCGGCTACTTGAGTTAGAAACTTCTAACTCAAATTTGCACTATGAAATTCTTGTAGAAAACCTCTACAAGATCAAATCATACACAAATGAAAATGTGACTCCCACAAACCGGGATCACACACAACTCTTACAACCGAGAGTAAAACTTGCAATATCGAAGTAAATGAAATACGAAATGCTTACTAACAAAATCCTATGCCTTGAGTAAACTTATGATTTAGGGCAAGGAGGATTTTGGAGGAGAAGAAGGCACAAAACCCTAGCTCCAAGAAGTAGCCAGCAATGGAAGCCTAGGGAGGAGTTGGTGACCTTGAATCAAGCTCTTGGCTTGAAGGGCTCACAATCAATGAATCTCTCTGTAGGAATAAGAGTGAGGGAGAGATTCTAGTGAGAATTGAAAGCTTGGAAGATGAGAATAATTGCTTCTCTTTGATTCTCTAAAATGTAATTAATATCAGCCTTTAATGCTATGAAACAGCAACTCAAGATTATATAGGATAGAGAAGAGAGAGAGAGAAAATTCGTGCATTTAATGCTCCAACGGATCTATTTCTGAAGCAATCTAATCGGTCAAATAAGGATCACTGACGGACTAGATTCACAACTAGTCGGTCGGTGATTCAACATGGACCGACTAATAGCTTCACAGCCAATAAAGATAGTTCAGGGAATATAGAACTAGTCGGTCTAAGAAGACTTGCCAACCGACTAGTTTCACAACTAGTCGGTCGGTGAG
>CM061133.1:354531532-354546532 GCA_030789695.1 Scilla litardierei
CACTGGCCAAGCTGGAGGTCGTCGGTGTCGGCGAGGGCAAAGCCGTTGCCGCTGCCGTCGGCCGGCTCATCGTCGGCTTCATTGTTGATGGGGTTGGGTCCAGGGAGAGGTTGGATGAACTCGAAGAATCGGGCTCCAGGATCACAGTCGGGAGTGCTACATGGAAGTTACGGCAAAGTCGGGCTCGAGGATCACAATTGGGAGTGGTGCTGGCATGATCACTGTGGTGGTTTGACATGTCGATTAAAAATTTTGATGGGATTATGACATGATTTAGATTAGCTTTTCTTGTAATTTGGTACGATAATATGTCATTTATGATGTAAGTGCATAATTTTCATGATATGAGTCCTTGAAACAACTTAAGATTAGTTTGTATAAATTCATGAGATGCATGATTCATTTGTAGGCAAATTGACTTGAATAGTTAGTAATCTTAAAGGATTTGGCTATTAATATTTGTGGAATCTAGTACTAATAGATGTGTTTGATTTGCTAAGTTATGATATTAAAATTGAATGAATAAAATGAATAAAATGCAACGCTCTTCCAACTTTTGTTGAGTAGCCGGGTCTTCGTGCATCAAGAAGCATTGGAGATTCGCGTTGAAAAATGGGGTTTGGAAGAGTGCATAAAAGAATAAATTAACCTAAGATAATTTGAGTTAGTATGTACGAGGGGTCTATTGAATATTGGATTCCCTAATGTGGTTTTGATGATACGCAATCATAATTAATTGTGACTAATCCACATATTTTGTAATTAATGAAAGCATCGTCAATATAGATAAAGTCATATCAAATGAAGACAATGACTCGGATCATTGATGCAAGGACATTAATCGATGAAGCATGTAAATCAAGGATGAAGCAAGGGAATCAAAGTGTTGGACTCAACAAGCTCAATGGAAGTCTTCAAAGAATTCAATAGGAAGTGAAGAGGATTAATATGTAAATCTTTCTCTTTCTTCACTTCATTGTTGAATTAGCATGTTAAGCCTTGAATAGACTTGATAGAATATCATTCATAACACTCATAAATACTTTAGATCATATATCATTGAGTCTCTTAGGGTTAAAACTTACATAAGCTTGAAGTAGAGTTTTTCAGCCTACCAAGGCGTCTGGTGATTGGTCTCCAGATGCTTGATGATCATGCACAGTCAGTTCTCCAAAACCCTACCCTATACAGACGCATGAAGTTCTCATCCCATACGTATGGATAATTCAAGCTGAACTTCCAATATCTCGGCCTCTGCTGTCTGATAGAAATCAGACGTCTGAAGTTATGCTTCCAGACGTCTGCACAGTGTGTTAGGCGACTGGATGATATAAAATAGATGCATGGTTATTTATGAGCAAAATTTCCAGTAGCTCTAACTCTGCAGCCAATCATGATCAGGCGTCTGAAGTCGTGTTAACAGACGTTTGTGTAGTTGACCAGACGTCTGGATATTCGGACCAAAATTTCCAGTAACTCAGTTCCTCACTATCAGTTTGATCGGGTGCCTGATGCCCTTGAGCCAGACGTCTAGGCAGTGGACCAAGTGGCTGGGAAGTCTTCTTCAGACGTTTGCCAAGTGTCAGTTAGACTGCATTTATGACCCAGTCATAACCATACAGTAGGCGCCGGGTCTGCCTACTTCAAGCGCCTGGTGACTAGGATTTCCGACCGTTAATAGCCATTTCCAGCATTTAATGCTTAGGATTTTTCTCTGATTTTAGACAAAGTTCGGTGGCTTATTTATATGGCTTTAATGTCTTGGCTTGAGAACTTCTCAGACACCATTGAATACACTCCCAAGTTATTGCAAGTCATTAATTCTTCTCTAGAGCATTCAAGAGTATTCAAAGCCATTTAAGCTCAAGCTCTAAGTTTTAACTTGTCCCCAATGCTTTCAAGATCAAGCTTCTAACATTCATTTCTAATCTTCTTGAGACAAGTAGTAAGTGCTCATACTCTCATCATTTAGAGCACATCACACACACCTTCTTGCCTTATTCTTAAAGGTATTATTTAAGGCATAGGTTGTGTAAAGTTGTTTCATATTGGACATTTCGGTTCTCTTTTTTCTTTGATAATTGAGATATACTCTCAAGTTGTGAGAGTGATCCATTCTCGGGTTGTGGAAAGGGGAAGAAGAAGATGTATTGGTTTTACACTTGCTGGTTTTGGCAAGTAGGTATTAGTGAAACACTAATCACTAGCGGGTTGGCTAGTGGGTTGTTGGAGTAGGATTCAAAGGAGCCGGGGAGACTCGGCGAATCTGAACCAGAGTAGAACTTGTGTTTGCATTTGCATTCTTGTGTTGTTGCTCTCTCTTTTCTATTCCGCATTAAGGTTTCATGACGGTTTTATAATTTAACGTAATTTCTGTATTATTGTTATAAAACACTATTCACCCCCATAGTGTTTCTCTCTATAGTTTCACATCCACAGGTTCCTTCTTGACCCAAAGACCTAAAATCGTCCGATTTGGGAGTCATTGATCCAACGCTCGCTACATGGACCATTCTAAGCTTTCATACAAAAAATGAATAAGAAAATAATGATGATTTAGATTGTCAAACCCCATAAGTTAAGGAACGATGAAACTTTTGTGAATACCAAATTCCTTATGAGATTCATGAAACTAGGATACGAAATTTTACTCTACTTGTAATGAATGCATATTATTTATATTTCACTAATTGAATGTTGGATAGAGAAAATTTCATGGCATTTGCTCTTATTCATATTTGTTCATATCGTTTATCGAATTATTTTGAAAAGTGAAATCTTTGGATGTGTCATGGTCATTTGATAAAATTTTCATATGCTTGTTGTTTATTCTGAAAGAGATCACTGATTTTGTTAGGGACTAGCAAAAAGCTAGTTGGGGGTGTGATTCTGGTGAAATATTACATATTTATCCCCTCATTTATGTGCATTTTGTATTTTATATTCATTCAACTTCGAGATAAGCATTTTTAGAATATCTTGAAATAGCAGAGCATATCATATATTTATGCACAAAACATAATTCTTATAAATCAATTCTGTCTTCTCATATTTTTATAATGAAGATGGTCCTCTCATAAGTCCAACGACTATTTTTGCAGGTTTTTAGGAATTCGGAACACCATCTACAACTCTTGGAAGAAGGCAGCACAACAGGCAACCAGACGTCTGGGTGCATCAATTTAGATGTCTGTACATGAAGCTTCAACCATCTGATGCTTCCCATCAGATGGCTGTTCAGTCAGCTCTAATTGGCACGCAAAACATAGAGTTCAGAATTATTTATAGCTCGTGCCATCCAGATGGCCAAAGAAGAGGAGCCAGACGTCTGAATGATCAGGCAGCTGACACCCAGATACACCAGACATCTGGGCGTTCCAAATCAGACATTTGATAGTCCGTCCACCTAGCTGAAGCACCAAGCAACCAGACATCTGGATGGTCTTCACCAGACGTCTGGTCGACTCAACTTAAAGAGCGTCATGTTAGCATCATCAGCCGTTTGGAGACTCTTCTCCAGACGTTTGATGATGTTTCTTCCTGGCAATTTTGGAAGCGATTTCGGCTGAACCCAAATCATTTTAAACCATTGGATCGTGTGATCAATGGTGAAGATTAAGATGGGTTTAGGACAGTATAAATAGAGTCCCTGGGCTTAATTTTATTTTATCTTTGAATGAACTAAACGTTGGGGAACTCATTGGAGCTAGGATTTAGAACTCAAAAGGGGATTTGAGGATTTCTTCTTCTTCCAAAAGATCACAGATTTGATCTCTCTTTCCCTCTCGTGTATTTTGTTTTATTGCATTGCAATATTTTATTGGATGATGATTTTGAGTAAAAACAATTTCTTTCTTGTTAAAATGGATAAGAACTTTTTTTATGTGTTGTGGATAGTTTAGGGTTTTATTATTGTGATTTCCATTGTGTCTAATGTTATTGAATGTCTAAATCATTAGATTTATGGGTTATTTATATTGTATTGCATATGCATTACCGGTGGGGTTTGATGAGGATGGTATGCCGCGAGGCACTACCTACGTGTAATTGCATTACCCATGAGTGGTCTCAAAAGGATGATGCGTCGCGAGTCATTATCTATATGTAGTTGCACCACTTGTCGAGGAATCCGAAAATGATATGTTGTGAGGCATCATCTATATGCATAGTCCCCATCGAGTGGCCCTAATAGGGTGAAGTGTCGCGAGACATCATCTAACGCATATAATATAAACCCCATGAATTTAATGATTACTTAAGACATCAAATCTCATTATGCTTGAATGTTAGACTTTCTGATCCCCATACCATGGCATGGGTGTGGGATTGAGTTATAGAACCCTCATGCACACCCCAAAAGGACGCATGAGTGACTTTGGAATCATATATAACAATAACCCTAGTTGAACCCACAACACATGCAAATCCTCCTATCTCTTTTCCTAATTGGCCAACCACATGTAGTGATTCCTAGATCACAATCACATCTTCCCGACACTACCACCTAATTTTGTAGCTTGAGACTGTACTCTTCTAACCATTACCCTTCCATAATAAATTGAATTTGTGAGATTGTAGAACGAATTGTCCATGTGGAATATGACACCGGACTCACCTGATCTTTATAACTTCTTGATATCCTCCGCTTGAGAGTAACACTATTTTGAGGCAAGCAAGTTTGTGCCCGAGTCAAAATGTCCTCTACATAGGTAATATTTGGTTGATTACTGATTTTAATTTACGGGTTTGCTGCTGTTAATTCCTACATGATGATAAAATGGGCTCCTTAGATCCGAATGGAGATTGAGTATTGCTACGGTGACTCTAGCGACAGCGGGGACCACGTGGATGTGGCGGCGGCAGGCGGCGTCGAAGAAATGGGGGAGAAGTATGAAGAGGAGATGTGTAATATTGGATATGTGTTGTGTGTAAAGTAAATAATGATTTTTAAATTAGTTTGGGAGGGTGTGTAAAGTGCTATGTGTGAAGAGAAATTTGGTCTGTGTGCATGGTAACTCTCCATGAAGGAGAACTCGTTGTGAAACCTTAACGAAGGACATATACTTGGACGACTTTAAAGGAAGGGCTTTACTAGCTGTGGAGTGACTCAAGGTGACACAATGCAACCCTCCGTGTCACGACCGAAATACTTAGAGAAATATGAGCGTCAACTAGCCAAGGAAGAAATTTTCCTCTTGTTTAGTGTCAAACCCTCACCCCCTACTTTATTTTTTATCTTGGATATGGTCTGTTCATTTTGATCTTCATGTTCTAAAACCCCAAACCTATAAATTTCAAGTGAATCCAAAGAGTTTTGCTCGTTAATCCACTCGTCGTAAGTTTAACAGTTGGAACTAAAACAACTTTTTAAAACGATTAGATAAACGATCAAAACCCCCACATAAAAACTAATGGTCTGGAGTTTTTGAACATGAAGATTAATATGAACGGAACCGATCATCGAAAAAGTGAGGCGTATTAGGTTGCGTGAGCTAGCCAAGGAGAAATTTTTTTACTTGACTAGCTGATACCCGTATTGCTCAAATACTTAATGCATATTAAAAAATGCAACCACATGCAAAGGATAAAGTTTGAAAACCCCAAATAAACTTTGCCTTGATTTTAAAAAGCTCTTATTAACTTTTTTTTGCACATGAAACCTCAATAGACTCCGATTTTTAAGAAGCCTCAACAACTTCGTTTACCCCAATGTCATTGAATAGTAATTTCTCTTTATTTTAAATTTTTTAAATAAAAAATAGTTGAATAACTTTTTTTACTAATGTATTAATTTTTTGACATTTTAATGTTTCATTAAAGATTTTTTCCCCTTACTTTTTATTGTTTTAACAAAAACTTAAACTTAGAAAATTATTTTAGAAAGAACTAGGAAATTATCTTTGCAAAATGGTTACATGCAAGTCATGTGATCGAAGTTGGCAAATATTTAGGGACATATTAACATGAATTGTGTGACTTGCTCACGCATAGAAGCATGGTTCTTATTTATAATGTGATATTTACATTAGTGTTGGGGATTAGCTATTTTAGTCTGGATTAATTCTTGATATAAGATTTAGTGGCTATGCATTTGGTTGTTCGGGCTTTTATTCAAGATCATTGAGACAACCGGCTGTCATCCCATTGATACTAATTCGCCCGAGGAGTGCTTTTATATTTGTGTATTAACTGTATCTTTTGATTAAAATGCAAAAATGAAATATTAGAGGAAACCAAACTAAAAACATTATGGGCTGTTAAACTTGATCATCATTTACCAAGAAAGGGGTCGAGTACGAGGAAGTTGAAACCACGGTTGATTGGAGATTTTATGGGCCGTTAAACTTGGAACACAAAAGAGCAAGTTATGCGGAGGTTGAGACCGCGGTCCACTGGAGATTTATGGGGAATGGAGATATTTTAGGTAGTTAATTGATAAAAGATCAATTCTTGACAAAAAAAGAGTTGATCATCTTTTATCAAGAATGCGGTCGAGTATGAGGACGTTGAAACCGTGGTTGAGTGGAGATTTTATGGGCTGCTAAACTTGGGAAAGAAGAATGCAACGTAACGCAAGTGTTATGAGATGAGCCTAATGGGCCTATTGGGTATCCAACCACATTGTTGATTATATATATGAGACTAGGGGTTTCCTAGCCATCAACCTTTGCTTATAACACGTTATCAGCACGCTCAAAGCTGAGCCGAAAGTCTGCCGACGGACGAATCGCGACGCGAACGGGCTTCATTCACTGAACGTCGCTAGATCCAACGGGTAGGATATAGAGGTAATTTTTATTTCCTAGATCTAAACTTTTATGCGCATACGATTAGATCTACATAATTGGATTATTATTTGGTTGGTATAAGATCAAATTTTAATCTCAGATCTACATGATAAATCGGCCTTTTGAATGATAAATCGATGTTTTTAACTCTAAAAATCAAATTTTTACGCTTAAAACGCTGATTTGAACACTAAAAATAGTTTTAAACTAAAAATCCTATTTTTGATGATCTTCTTCCTCAAATCTTCGAACCATTGAGGGGATCTTTCGTCGAAACGCGGCCAGAAGCCACGAACACAAGAAACCCCCTAGCGATCACCCTGCCGCCAGAAGCGTCGTCGTGCCGCTGCCGCTCCGACGGCAGCCCGTGCCGTCGCCTGCAGCGGCGGCCCGCGCCGCCGCTGCCGCCTACAGCGTCGGCCATTGTCGCTGCCTGCAGCGTTGGCCAATGCTGCCACCGCCTGCAGCGACAGCCCCTGTCACCGCCTGCAGCGACGGCCCCTGTCACCGCCTGCAGGAGGCGGCCAACGCTGCCGCCTCCTGCAGCGGCGGCCAGCCCCGCTGCGGCGGTTGGCGTCGCCGTCTGCAGCGACGGTCGGCACCGCCGCCAAGAGCGCTGCCGACCACTGCCGCCAAACCGCCCGGAGCGATATCAGTGGCGTTACCCCCCTACGCGGGAATGAACCTTAGCTGCCAGAAGCGACAACCTACGCGACGGATACGCTAGCCGGTTGCACGGGATCGCACGGCATATCGCCTCCGAAAACCCTAACTGGGGTTTTCCACAAAAATTTTGTTTTCACAAATTATTTTCAGATTTAATTATGTTTTTTCTTCGTTAAAATATGATTAATTATATGCTTTATAAATCATCGTATTTTTTGGATTAATTGATTATTTTTTACGTTTAATAATTATGAGGATCCTGAGACCGCTCTCCCATTAGTCAGCTAACCTAACGGGGTATGACGTTTCCATGTGGTCCGATTAATTACTAAACAAAAATATTTTACTCCATTATAAATGCCTGGGATGTTGTATACTTTTATTGCCTGTAGCATGAATTTACGCTTAAACACTATAAATGCATGTGTAAAAAATTATATGCCTGTCGCATATTTAATGTTCTGTGATGACCATTTTATTTAGCATGCTAAAATTTCTATGATATATTTTTAATGCCTGTAGCATAAATATATGTCTGAGATGAAATTATTTATATACCTGCAGAATATAAATAACATGTGTATATGTTTCAATTCATAATTAACTGAGCATACATTCTTAGCTCACTTGCTTGATTTATTTGCAATGATAATTTAGTTTCTTTCAACTATTTTATTAAGCATAACTTTTTAGCTTACAAACTTTATATTATGTGTATGATAAATCATTAATTGTTGCATTTTGCACTCTTATATGATCATCCCATGCTTTAGCTCATGCCCATGATATGACAATATTTTATGACAACAAACCAATCATGATTTCAAAAAGTTTAACATCATATCCACTTTGACAAAATGAACTTGAAGTTCAAAATCAAATCAAAAGTCTACACCCTTTCACCCTAATAAAATAAAAATTAACAAATACGATGGTTTATGTGAAAATCATTTATGCGATTTCTTTTAGAGATACCCATTTTTCCGTAAAATAAATATCTCAGATTTATGATTTATATAAATCAATATTAACATCACCAGTTGTCATAACACCACTAAACTCTTTTAGATTAATCTCACTTTACAAGGTATGATTTTTTAATCTACCCTTACTTTTAAGCGTATGCCTGAAGTCGTGTCTTAATAGATAAGTGAGAAATTATAAACTTCGTAGCCACGTATTTGTTTCCCCTTGAGCATGATTCTATATCCACAAAATACTTGAATGACTTAATAAAAATGGCACGTAGACCATACTTAAGCATTTAAATAGACTTTTAAAAGTCTCGCATAAATTAGAAAAGTGGAAATATAGAAACTAACTCATTTTTCTTGTATATGTCTACTTCGTAAGACCAATATTCATTCTTCCTTATAAATGACAATAATGAAGACTGGAAACAGGAAAAGTATTGAATAAAATGAGAAAGGGAAGATGTGATATACCTCGACATGGAGTATGCAATGGCAACCCAATATCAGACCAGAAGTTTTGATAAGACCCATAATGCTTTTCACAACATGAATGGACATTAACTTATGCCATATAAAATATATGCATATCTAGTCTAAACAACGAAAGTCAATTGACCTTATGTATATTTAACTACTCCCCCAGGACAATTAAACTTTGAAAACAAATTTGATCTGTTGTCATAACATAAGCCTAAATTAGTATAATTGTGGACGTATGTTTTCTAGAGCACACATCATAATATGAAACTTGTTGCCGTAACATAATTATCAGTAATATTCTCTTGCAGTATATATGTGTTTAAGTGCATTACCACAATATTTCTTATTGATTTCATGCTTTTTACGCATTTTATTTTACAGTGAATGATTTGTTATCCTGAATACTCCTAAAATGAAGATGACATGTTCTCTCTGAAACTTATAAAATTTCAAAGGATATTCGTCAAAACGAAATCCCTAATGACTCAAGAAACCAATAAAGCCTGAAGCTTTGTCTGACTTTGATCCGCATAATAGTCAATGTGAAGATGTAATCCTTCACAGTTTGAACACAGTTCACCTATTACCGGAAAAAATTACCTTGAGCATTTTAATGGACTTTCAAAAGTCCCACATAAATTCGAACAGAGGAATTAATTTGGAACACCAGAAGTGTCCAGAATCGACCAACGTTGGATCGATGTCACCATGGATTGATGATGCAAGACATCATTAACCAGACGAACCCGAATATTCTTCAAAAAAGGGTGAAACTTTCATTGTCCCATTCAAAAGGGTAAAATGATTACGAGATAATCTCCATTCACGTGGACATTGACTCTCCTCACTTCCTCAAACGAATTTAAGATGATATACTATCATCATTAGAAGAATGAGACCTTTAGGCCTCTTGAGAGTATTTCAGGGATAAAAGTGGACTCACACACTCCCTACATATGGCTGATGATATACCTTAGAGTACTCATCCATATATCCTCTAAAAATGGTCATTATCAAACCTATTATCCAACTGCAGTCCAGCTTTTTCAAAGCAAATGGGACACATTACTAAATGGCGGGAACATTGGATAACACTGGGAAATCAAACTATATTTGCAACTGGAAAAATGTTGAACACCCTGACGTTTGTGTTCACACCCAAAAATGGATTACATAAATCATTAAAATGATTTAAACGGATTACTTATCCATTAAAAATCCAGTTGTATGTGACCATGTGGGAACATACAATTACAATGCAACCCATCAAAATGCCTCATTATAACCTATTTATATGAGCTTGATCACGTCATATAAACAGTTTCCGAGAACCCCTAACGGTGGAAGCGTTTAGAGCACATCTTATCGATTGTGCCATGATGAGTATACATCCCCATATCACCACTATAGACCATCAAAACGCATAACTATTTATCGAAAGTAATTACCCCAGATAAATAGATTCTGAGCACTGTGAACAGGGGAAGCATTTAAAATCACTTCTCCTAAGATGTGCATTGATGTGCCCTCTTTTAAAGACTTGATGAGATCCTGAAGATCCTTCATAACTTTAATTCCACAGCATTAGGTTCAACAAAAATACTATAATCATCCATAAGCCTGAAGCTCAATTTTACCATATAAAACATTAATACCTATGATCTGATTATCATGAATTGTGATGAGATCCTGAAGATCCATACTTATGAAACTATTAAACAGTTATCAAACATAGCTACTGACAACATAAATTTTGTCAAATTCACACATCCCTGCTACTAAAAATCCAGTTAGGATTGACATCCCAAATATAATGGATGCAATCCACCAGTAGCAGAAGTGGATATCTTCAATGGATGTGAGGACATACCACGATGCTCAAAAGCGAGAAATAACTCCTGGAGACCCTAAAACAATACCACCACAGGAAAGTGAGCTCATTTCCATATCCTCTCCCTTTCCAGAACCTCCAGAAGAGATGAATTTGGAATAAATTGAATAATGTACGTACATGGGGAGGTATTTGGATAAAACACACTTGTCGACAATTACTCACATTTCATTTTGCCATAGATATCGTTCCCAATCTCAGTTTCCTGAAGCAAACACAGAGATTTGGCCAGATTATGTAGAACGAGGCAATAATAAGTTGAGCTGGACTCACTTATGAAATGTGAAGCGTTTGGACCTGAAGTCCTGATATCAAAAGATATCAAACATGTGGGTTACCGAGTATTGTATAAATAAATAAAATTGTATGCTATAAGTAAAACTCTATAGCTTAAAGGTTTATTTCGCAGAAACCAGGAAGTAACCATGTAAGATGAGCTTAACTCACTTACAAAATTATTTAAACTGATGCATCAGGCTCCCTGGTCATGATTGCGAAAACCATGCGATTGGTAAAGAAAATTTTAGGCTATGTTGCTATGGATGACGTGACGACATACCCTTACGAATTACCATCCTGAAGATGAAACCATCATCCTGAAGATGAATTATCATCCTGAAGATGAAACCATCATCCTGAAGATGAATAATCATCCAGCAGATGAATTATCATCCGGAAGATGAAATTATCATCCAGTTGATGAAGCAACATGGATAATTGCAATCCACTAATACACCTACTGGTTGTCTGGATGCACGTTAGGACCCCTTCCATTCGCCAGAAGAGGGGAAGGATATCCTAGGTCCTAAAGTGACTTACTCAAGTGTCTTTTATACACTCCTTTATCTGGCCAACTGCACGCGACTCTAAAAAGCATTGGCAGTAAACCCTTTAACCAGATACAGTACAGCGCCTGTAGCGCACCACTGGACAAGAGATATGTAGCTTTTGCACTACCTCCAAGGGTCAAGGATCATCCAACATGTTTAATGTATTTGCAGATACAGGTTACAGATTATCGCGATGACTCAACAAAGGAATGACCAACTCTTGGAGACCAGTAAAGGATGCTTCCAAGGCAACATCAATCCTACCATCCTGAGAGGCTCATCGATCCAAGAAGCAAATCATAAGTATGCACAGCCAGGTCCTGCCTGAAATGCCCTGATAGCTACTGCGCAAGTACTAGAGGGGGTGAATAGTACTTTAAAATAATCAAGAGTATAATTCCTAATTATCGTGCAAACTCAACCAACAATGCGGAATGAAAGAAATGACAACAAAGAACTAAGCAACGCAAACAAGCGAATTAACGGGTTCGGATCCACCCAAGTCTCCCTAACTTGTTCCCGGTGATCCTACGTCCCAAACACCCGGATCCCCTCCGGCTACTTGAGTTAGAATCCTCTAACTCAAATTTGCACTATGAAATTATTGTAGAAAACTACTACAAGATCAAATCATACACAAATCGAAATGTGACTCCCACAAACCGGGATCACAAACTTCTCTCACAACCGAGAGATAAACTTAATAGCAAAGTAAATGAAACAATAAAATACTTACCAACAAAATCCTATGCCTTGAGTAAACTTACTAATTTTAGGGCAAGTAAGATTTTGAAGGAGAGAATTTCACCAAACCCTAGCTCCACCAAGATGAACAGCGATCGATGGCTAGGATGGAGTTGGTGACTTTAAATCAAGCTCTTGGCTTGAGTGGCTCACAATGAAGAGAATCTCTCTTGAGGAAATTAGGGCTCAAGGAGTTTTGGAGAGATTCTAGTGAGAAAGAGATAGCTTTAGAAATGGAGTTGAATGCTTCTCTTTGATTTCTCTAAATCTCAATAATGGCAGCCTTGAATGCTAGGTTAGAAGCACTTCAAGTATATATAGGAGTGAGAGAAGAGAGAAGCAAAATTGTGGCATTAAATGCCCCAACGGGTCTATTCTAAAGCAGTCTAATCAGTCTAAGAAGGATCACTGACCGATTAGTTTTGCAACTAGTCGGTCGGTGATTCTTCTTGGACCGACTAAAAGGTTGACAGCCAAAGATAGAGAATTCAAGTCGATAGAACTAGTCGGTCTAAGAAGACTTGCCAACCGACTAGTTTGCCAACTAGTCGGTCGGTGAGTGTTCTTTGACCGATTAAGAAGTTGAAATACAATAGGCTGATCAAAGGATAACTAGTCGGTCTAAGAACAATTCCAACCGACTAGTTTCACAACTAGTCGGTCGATGAATGTTCTTGGACCAACTAACGAGTCAACAGTAGCTAGGCTGAAGAAATGAAGGCATAACTAGTCGGTCTTAGAAGGATTCCAAAGCGACTAGTTTGACAACTAGTCGATCGGTGAACCTTCTTGGACCGACTAATTGGTCAACAGTGCCTAGGCTGAATTGAGCAAGGAGATCTAGTCGGTTCAAGAAGGATTCTTAACCGACTAGATGACAATCTAGTCGGTTGGTTCTTCTTCTTGAACCAACTAAGATGCACAAGAAGCCGTGAAATGAAGCGTGAAGCTTTGGGAAAGTTTCTATGGGCTTCTAAGATAATCCTAGCTCTAAGATATGAGCGTTATGAAGATTATAATATAAGTCCTACTCAAGGCTTAACATTCTACGAAAAGAAGCTAGAAGACTATAAAATAAACTAGACGAACCGTCTTCAAAGCTTCAATCCGAATCTCTTGACTTCAATAATGCTCCTTGAGCTTCAACGAAGCTTTAGGCACACAATCACGCGCTTTGAGAAGTCTTGAGACGTCGCTTTTGATGTACATAGAATTTTGGCGACGATCTCCATAACTGCGCTCACAAAGAGTTAGTTCACGATATTTATGTTTGTTCATCATCAAAACCAAATCCGGGGAATCAATACTCAACATTCTCCCCCTTTTTGGTGATGATAAACCAACATAAATAATAATCAATAATAATGAGTCAAATGAAATTTACTTACTCCCCCTGCATTGATGACACGTTAATTCCATATTAAATAATAATCATACGCATCAAGCAGACGAGGAAAGTATAAAATATGAACCCAATTATTGAAATTTAGGATCTAAACCCATTTTTATATCTTAACTCCCCCTGAATCTAACATATCAAATTAGATTCACGGTAAATTGCTTTAAATTATCATTTAGCACATCGTCATTATTAATTCTCTCCCCCTTTGGCATTAGCAAAAATAGCGGGAGGAGATCAACGACAACAACAATGGCTAAAATAAAAGCACGAGAGTCGAAGAATACGACCACGGTCCAAATGACACCAATGTAAAATAACGAAGAAAATCAAAGCGTGCCAACGAGACCATAGTCGAAAATCGAAAAATGAAATCATCAAAACTCAAATCAATTTCACGTATTGAGTTATGGAACATACTCTCCAATATTAACATTCGTAGTTAATTTAGTGCATGGAAAACAATTCTATATTTTCATAGAAACAATTCTATTTAATCAATATAATCGTCGAGCGACGAAATCAACATCAGAGACAAAAAGAAATTTAATCTGCACACAGAAGTAAATGGCAACACGATGTATATATATATATGTATGGATACAAAAAAAAATATACATCAGCCAACACAAATATAAACGATCATCAGATCGGTGCACAACATACAACATATCTCACAACATACATCGAAGTATCACAAAACATACATACATAAAAATGTATCACTAAAACATCCAAAAATACATCAAAAATACATAACCACCCAACTATCCTACCCCACTCTCTCACGACAAAGTATATCATCCAAGTGCACATGGGAGAGTCCTCCAACGCAAGCTCAGGAGACGGAGGCAGGATCAGCAGCTGCAGCAGGCTGTGCAGAAGAAGTGGTGGTCTCAGGAGCGACAGAAGTGTCCACCGAAGGGAGGGTGGCAGCAGGAGTGCTCTCGGGAGCACCAGCAGAAGAAGTACCAACAGAAGTACCCTCGGGGGCACGAGCTGGAGAAGCATCTCGCTCCTCATTCTCATCAATGTCCATGGCCTCCTCGTCAGAAAGCGTAGGAGGAACATCAATATCCAGATACTCGCAGATGCGAGCCAGCATCTCCTCACAACGAGAAATACGAGACTTCTGACGTCTCAAGGAAGTAGAAAACTCAGAGAGTGAAGGAGGAGGAGGAGCTGAAGCTGAAGGGGTAATCCTCTGAACATGACGCAATGCCGCAAG